>CAUYSK010127041.1:0-16947 GCA_963575035.1 Avahi laniger
GTGGGCTGAAAGATCAAGTAAATCATGACCAAAAAACACTTTACGAAATATTAGGGCAATGGGGAAGGAATAAAAAGGAAAGGAGTTAATATATGTAAATAATACACGGAGAGCAAGGAAAAAATATGAGTAGCCACTGCAGTCCTCATTTTTGCTCTTGATCGCAATTCAAAGTTGATACTTGTAACTTCTTCCCTCTGCTACATATTCTCTGTAGTCTTTGCTCCCAGCCAATTGCTCAGCAGGTCAGACTTCTTTGCCTGATGACATGCCTGAAACCTTCATTCCGGAGGTGTCTGAGTTCTGGGGTTGCTAAAGTCTTCTCTGACATTGGCCACTGGATGTGGCAGTGCCAGGAGGCTCTCCAGAGAATCTACTGGCCCTCACTGTGTAGCAGCACCTTTAGTTCTCCTCGATGTGAGGAGCCCAGTGATCGGAGGGCAAGCCTGAACTTCCAGTCTAGGGCAACCACATGTTCCCTGATGGAAATGTACCTCCCTTGGGTTCAGAAACTTCTAAATCAACCCAAACCCAAAGTTTGAGATGAATTAAATTTAAGCATAAAAACATTTTAGAAGATCAAACCTATAATATTTATATTGTATGTCGAGAAGGAACCTGTATATATTTGTTAATTTTGGTTTAAGAGAATTTAACATCTTGGTTAAACAGGTCAGTTGTTATTTTAAATAAAAATTATAATTGACTTAGGTTTGTGATTTCTAAATTGAAGTGTTCCCACATTTATACAAAGTACTGGAACACTTGAGAGAGCTTAAGACTCAACATAGTTATAAAATTATAGTTATAAATTATATATGTATAGTTATAAGATTCAACATGGCTTATTCAATTTGTAAGAATAATACAAATAATTGGGAGGTTTTTTTGTTGTTGTTAACAAAGACACCTGAGTTATGTTAAAAGGAAATCTAATACATCAAATATATAAATGTAGTTAAAAATGTTTAAAGGAGCTTTAACTGAATTTATAAAAGCCTCCTTATACGTGATTGTCAAATTTTGCTATCTTTACACATAGAATAATAAGATCTGTAAGCTGAGTCTAAGACAGGGTTGGCAAACATTTTTTTATGAAGAGCCAGATATTAGTAAATATCTTAAGCTTTGTGGGCTCTATGGTCTCTGTTGTAACCACTCAGCTCAGCCACTGTGCCACAAAAACGACCACAGACAATATGTAAATGAACAGACACGGTTGTGTTCTAATAAAACTTTACTCACACAAACAGGCAGCCAGCCAGATTTGGCCCATAGGCAGTTTGACAACCTCTGATCGAAAAGATTAAAGATTTTTAAATGTGTAAGTTTTTAAATTTATGACTTCAATAAGTCAAATATTAAACATAGTAACCACTGAATAATCTTTGCTATACACAAAAGCCACCCTCAAGGATATCTAAAAACTCGAGTTTAAATGAGCTTCATGGCCTTAGAGACAATGTTATGTAGCAGAAAGAGGATGAGTTTTGGAGTTTGAGACCTAGTGTCCAGTCCTGGCTCTTCTACTCAAGTAACTACACTATTTGGGGAAAATAATTTAGTCTTTGATCTTTGTAAAGAGAAGAACATAATCAAACATACACTCATAGATTTGTTGTGCTATTCAAATGAGACATAAAAATGTACACTGAAACTAGAAGTGTCTCAAAAATAGAATACTATTATTGCAACCCAAGTATAAATGCATTTGTATAAATTGTAGGTCCACAAAAAGTAACAAGAATTTTGAATAATTTCTTACCATACTTATCACTTGGATGATTTAAATCTTGGTTGTAACCATCTATGATGTTCTGGTAATCAGAATTTGAATTAATATACTGCTCAGAAATTTGTCTCTTTAACATTGAAATATGAACATAGGCATTTTATCATTTTAACAGTTTCAGCATGGATTCTTAATAAGGCTAACTTCTTTCCCAGGAAAAGCCCAATTTTTAAAATTTAACTCATGTTTTTGTGCCATAGTTTGCTGTACAGCTTTAAAGTCAGGAAGAGTCTTAGAAATCATTCCATTCAATCCTACATGTTTACAAATGAGGATACTGAGGATTTAATGGTTTAAGTGACATGTCCAAAGAGCATGTTATTTGGAGCACATTTATAATTTATGTTATAAATTAAAGCACAAAAACAATAATGATGGATTCTTTATATTTGTAGAACCAATTGATGGGTATGTTCTGAATCTTTCACAAGTGATGTACAACTAGAAAGAGTAGATAAGTGATTTACAGCTGAGAATGCATTTCAAAGTCTATTAGAGTGAACTATTTGGGATCAAATGGGTAGGAAAAATGATCACTCACTCCTTTGAGTTCTTTATTTTTCTCATTTGTACTATAATTCCTCTGTAGGTTTCCTAAGATATATTGATAGAAGAAAATAGTAAGCAAATCAACTCTAACATTCTTTTTCAGTGTTTGTCCACAGAGGGTCTGCCTATTTAGTTTACTACTTTATTTTATTTACTCTCATCAGCTCCCCATAAGAAATACCACTGAGGACGATTGTCTGAGGTATACGTTTTCATGCTGGCATTGAAAAGCATTAATAGAAGTTAAATATGGAAGTCCCAACATGCTGAGATAAACTTACAACTGTAAAATATAATTTCCTTTCAGGTCTTTTCAAACCTAGAAGGTAGAGAATGGCTTGTTAAACTCAAATATTTATGTCGTTTTGATAGTATTAGAAAAAGGAACCAATTTTTATTCTTTCTTTTATCTTAATCTTGTTACAGAGTTTACAACACAATCCACTGAACTGGTTTTTCCTCTATTTGGGGGAGAGGGGTTTCACACAGACATGCATTTGTAAGACCAGCATGGATTTATGTTGGGAGTCCTATCCTTCCTTCCCACCAAATTGCCATCCAGTACTTTCTAGATGTATAGAATACATACATGTATACGTTTTATTATAAAATTGGCATTATGCTTACATATCGTTGTGTAACTTGCTTTTGTCACTCGATGCGGATGTTTTCTCAGATGGTTAAGTGTTCCTTTGCAGCATGATAGTTAATGGCTACACAGTATTCCATCAACCAAATGAGCCATCATTTATTTACTCACTCTATTGTTGGATGTTTGCGTTTACAGTTTTTCACTATTATAAATAATGTGTGATGAATATCCATGTCCATAAATCTTTGTGCTCAGTTCTGATCATTTCTGTAAGATAAGTTCCTGGACATGAAATTACTGGGCCAATGAGTGTGAACATTTGTAAAACTTTTTATATGTAACTATCACGATACTACTGTTTATTGGATGTCTATATCGTGGGCACTGCGCTAAAAGGCTTTATAAACATGATCTCATTTAATCCTTACAAAAAATTTATGAGGTAAGTGCTATTAATATCCACAATTTCCAGAGGAAACTGAGACTCGTGCCCAGAAAATGGTTAATAAGTGGCAGAAGTTGGCAGAACTAGCATTTAAACCTGAGTCTATCTGACTTCAAGGCTGATGTTCTTAATCACTGTACTATATTGCCGCTTCCATATTGCCAAAATGTCTTCCACAAAAGATTATTACAATTTAGGTTTCTCCCAGCCGTTCATGAGTGGGAGAAATGTATGCTCCCCAATGCCATTGAGGATTCTTTGATCATGAGTGAAGTTGAACAAAATTTTTTCCTGTTTGTTAGCTGTTTGTACTTCCTTTGTGGCTTGTCTGTTCATGTCCTCTGCATAGAATACATGTCTGAAATGTTTCCTTTTGAGCTAGAGAGTCAGATGATCTGAATTCTAATCACAGCTCTATCCCTAATTAGCTATGCGATGTCAGTAAAAATCACTGCAGAGTTCTGGGTCTCCATTTCCTCTTGTGGAAAATTAGATGGTTAAATTAAATAACCCCATGGCCCATCTCTACAATTTTGTGATTCCATCCATTAGCCGATTTACCCATTGTCAATCTTTTTCACCAGGCAATGTGGGAGGAAGTAGGTGGTCACCTGTGCAGTATATCTTCACTGGAATCCTTAAGAGATGCTCCAGAACATCTCTCCCAGCTCTTGGGATCCATGTGTCTGAAGTCCCACCCTCTGCTGCCTGGCGGCTTGAAGGCTTCCCTTCTTCATTCCGCTAAGTCTGTCCTTCCCGCTTGAAGGTTTCCTATCCTTGGCTTTGCTGGCATCCCTTTTTTGCGATTTGGGCCTACTCAGATTCCTTCTCAGGCACCTCTTTGCCCCTTTACCCCAAATGTTGGGATTCCCTGGGCTTGTCCTTGGCCCCCTACTCTTTCCTGTAGACCAGTCCACCATATATTATGGCGGGGGGTTCCTTGAACACACCATAACTCTTGCCTCTGAACCCTTGAACATGCTTTTCCTCCACGTGGAATGCTATTCCTCCCTTTATCTACTGAACTGAGTTTGATACAAACTAAAACTTGACACATGAGTTTGGAGTCAGCCAGGTAAGGATTCAAGTCCAGGTTCTATCCTGTACAAACCAGGTGACCTTGGGTTAGTTAGTTATACATCCTCCCTAACCTCCATTTCCTCATCTGTGTAATGAGAGTAATGACATTATCCACTTCTTAGGATTGTTGAGAGAAGGAAATGAGATAATGTATGCAAAGCTTGGCACAAAATGCTTAATCTTTTTAGCTTTCATGGCACCTCAGGCATACACATCCACCATAGCATTAACATACTGTATTCTGAGCGTTCGTTATTTCATTCTTATTAATCAGCACCGTGTCTGGCACACTGTAGGCACTCGGCAGCCATTTACTGAGGGAATAAATGAATCATGTCGCAAATACCTTTAGGAGACTTTTTTTGTGTGATAATGGTTTTGATTTTTTGTTCTTACTGTAGTTTGTTGTTTGTTTCTTTTACCAGCACCCTATCAGGAATTGCTTTCCACCCTGACATGTAAGGAAATAAAATCAGTTCTCTGAAATGGTCAGATGCTTAGGGTTGGAGAACGAGGATGCCCACCCCAGAGAGACAAAATGGCATCAAAGACGGAGGCGTGGCTGTGTTGAAGACAAACTTTACTTCTTTGTGCTTTCACTGTGGATATTGTAAGAAGACATCCTAACTCCCTTGCTTTTCTCCCAAATTCTAGCAGAGACTTTGGTCATCTTAGCTAATCACTATGGGCAGTTTCAGGTCTTCTACTATACAGAGATGGCTGATGTTACCTGTTTATCCGTGGATGTCTCCAATTCAATATTACAGAGCAACCAGGCCATAAAATATCTCAAGCCAGTTATTGTCACTACAATAAAAGAACATACATGTTTGGAAAATGGACTGTCTGGGAAGGTGGCCAGAGGGCAGAGAGAGCAGAGAAAGCAAGGAGAAGATTGTGTGGGAAGAAGGAGGTCTCAAGCCTTATTGAAAATTGAGATGTCTTTGGGGGAAGAAAAATCAATATGGGCTATGAATCTTTTAGCATAGGCTGATGGTGAAAAGCATCACAACAGTTTTTTTTAAGAATTTAAAAATAATTATCTATGTGCATTAGCTGGTGTTTCTATAAAGAAAAAAACCTCACAAGTACTGTATTTCAAAAAAATTTTAAAAGAGCAAAGTTGCCTCTCATACAAACTGAAGCCTAAAGTGCTGCACAGGTTTATCGTTAGTTCCAAGAGCCTTCTACACAGGGTTCTCATTAAGATCAATTCTGAAACTCACTAACAGTAAATGCCTAGTCAGGTTTGCAAAAATAACATCTGCCTTTCCTGCATGGCCCTTCACACCTTCCCAGAAACCCAACCGATCGTTCTAATGCCCCTAAAGATTGGTTTTGTAGAATTGTAGAAATGCGATGCCCTTTTGTTATCTGTGGCCTTCCTGTCTCCCTCGTGGTTTCCATTAGGTCTTCATTGTCACGTTACCAAAACCTTGAAAGGTAACTTAAGACATTCACGGAAGATGGAGAACAAAGGGAGTACAATGGCAGAGGCAGGTCGTCTACTGTGCACGTAGTACATAAATTTCTGGATTGAGAAATGAGAACTCATTACGCATGATGTAGAAAAACACAGCCCAGCCTTCCATATATATACGTTCTTTATGAGCGCACATAGAGGTACAAATTCTTTTGGCATTGGACAAAAGCATTTTCAAAAATATTTTTCTTTTGCCACTTTCTGTTGTTTCCCCCTCCATATTTATCTAGTTTGGAGGAACGATTTTTTAAAAGATAAATATAATTGATGGGGGTGGCAGAAAAGAAGTTGAAAGGAAAAACAGGAAATGTGTCTCCTTGCCTCTGCCTAGAATTCCCTCTTCTTCCTGATGTTCATCGACTCATCTTTAAGACCCAGCTCAGGCACCAGTTCCTCTGGGAATTGCTGGCGGGTCCTCCGAGCTTCTGCGGCCCCCTCCCTGCCTCCGTTACCTCCTCTCCCCGACTAGACTGCACTGGACCCTTCCTGTCTCTGTCCCCAGGACAGCACCCGGCATACGGTACACCTGCACCACCACGGGTTACATGAACAACTGAACGAATGAATGAGTAAAATGGATGTTCAAAGAAGGAAAGCAAAAAGGTGACAGGTGGTAAGCAGGTTTCAGAAAGTAAGAAACAAGAGCTAATACTCATCCAAACAATGTAAACAGGGAGAAATCCTGACGTGAAATCTATTTTTCAGATCTGCTATACAGATTCTTGCCCAAAATATATGTCAATTTTGAGTGGATCCCATCCCAGTTAAAGTTGAAATGTGGAAAAGCTGAGAGCCACATTGAAGCATACAGTTATAGCAACTTGATTTAAATACAGGAAAAGTTATGTTTTGCAGAGATTTACCCCAGGAAAAAAAACTCTACTTCTGTTATTTTTAACTGCAAATCTTCGAGTGAGCACCCTCTCCCATACTGCAGCGAATCTACCTGAGGGACCTGTAGCAGTGAAAGATGACGTGGATGGCAACAGCAAAGGCCAACTCACTTGGTGGTGGCTTTGGCACCGAATGTTTTCCTTCCCCCCAAAAGGTATTCTCCCCTTTCCCTTCTCCTAGAACTTCAAACATCCTCCTTAAGAAAGCCAGTTTTTTGGAGGGTCGTCATTACATTTCTAGGGACTATTCAATGCAACTGAAGTTCAGTTAAATTGACTTTTATTAGTGACTAGGTATAAATCACTAAGATATCCATTATAATGCACGTCACCCCTGGATGGATTAAAGGAAAGCAGGTAAGTGTTGATGAAATAACACATATGAATGGTCTAAACCTTCCTTCCTATTACTATTGAAATCGTCTTAAAATACAGAACTGATCATATCACACCCCCACTCAATTGCTTTGGATGACTCTTATTTCCTTCAGAATAAATATCAAATTCCCTAACGTAAGGGATATTTATCTGACTTATCCAAACAGGAATGCCCCTGCCCTACCTCACCTCTCCGCAACCCACTGCTTAGAAGGCAAATCCTTTCAAGCATTTTTACCAGGACAGCAAGATAGAGACCACATTGGTCGATTAGATATCTCTTCTTTAAAAATCTGAAAGAATTAGTAAAATCTGAGAGACAATAAGGAGGGATTCTTTCAAAATTTCTAAAGAAATACTGTGGCTGATCTCTGTACATAATCACTAAACAGCATGTTAACAAGCACACATTGGAACAAAACGTGTTACTAACATGATCTATGGGTGCCCAGTAATGCCGCCATGTTGACACCTTCAGCAACTTCAGCCAGCAGTGGACACAGGAGTGGCCACTGGATCCTCTAATTACGTGGTCATTGTTCTTCACTCTCATCATTCAACATTGCCTACAGCTCCCTTCTGGAAACTTACGTGTCCCCATGAGATTCACTATCCCCTTTGGTACCCGTGTCGAAATGCACCTATTCGTTGAGAGCTTTCAAACTGTCTTGTCTGTAGCTTCTAAGATCTCAGTTCGTAACATGCAGTCTTTCTGCCTCAGCTATGGAGGGTTCACAACCACCATTAACATATCTGTATAATTTGCTCCTACTTTTTATTGTTCTTGATTCTGACAAATCCCAGGAGGCCCCAAAATGGTGGGTTCTGCCTTCCAGGCTCCTGGGAAATGAGTGACTTGGCTGAGATTTCGCTGTTGGACAGTTTCGTGCCCACTGCACGGGGGCTGCCTGGACAAGGTCTTCAAAGGCCTGCAATGTTCGACTCCTCCTGCTGTTCCTTCCTGTCTCCAGTCACCCCCTCTTCATCCAACTGCCCCTGGGCACATCGGCATGGTAATTTTTGGTGTTCCACATTTATATCTATAATAACAGCCACCTATTAAAGGTTAATTATGTGCCCTCTGCTTTCAGGAAGGCTACTCCTGTTAGATGCAGACTTGGATTTGAATTTGGGCTCTATTAACTCATATCATGATGACCTTGGGCAAATCTTTCAGGGCTTTCAGTTTCAGCTCTCAGAGTTTCCATATCCTTGTCTGAAAAGTTGAAAGAACAACTACCTCATGGTATCGGGATATATGTGTGTGTGTGTGTGTGTGTGTGTGTCTGTGTGTGTGTGTGTGTGTGTGTGTGTGTATGCACATGTGTGTGTGTGTGTTAATTGTTCATCCCTTCCCTTCATGTTTAGAGTCTTTGCTTTTACTGTTTCTTCTTCCTTTTGGAATGTAATTTGCCTCCATCCTCCACCTGCCAAAACCCTACTCATATTTCAAAGCCCAGTTAAAATGCCACCTTTTCTAAGATGCCTTCCCAGGTCTCAAAATTCAGATTCCCATGGGCTCCTACAGCTCCCTATTTATGTACTTTGCAACCTAGGTTTTCCAGGGCATGCAGACTTGGAGGAATGATGCTGAGCCCCCAAAGACAGTCACAATGAGCTTTTTTTTCCAGTCCTGTCCCTACCTGTGATTGGAGAGACTTCTCCATCTAACTCCCTTCGCCTGGGAAAGCATTTTATAACTCCTCGTACTACCTTGCTGCTTACTTCTTTATACTTTCCCAATCTTGCACCTGTCCTTCGTAGCACTTACCCAGTGAAATAATCATTGATGCGAGTATGAGTTCCTCTCTGCTTGCACCAAGCAGACCAAAGCCGCTTGAAGCAGGGGCCAGTGTCTGATTAGTTGATTGTTGTGTCTCCAGCATGTAGCCCAGTGCCCAACACATAGATGATGCCCAAAAAACATCTGGGCGAGCAATGAACACAGGCTGCATGAGGTGCCTCAGGTTTGTGCATCCGCAGAAGCCCTGTGCTCCTGTGTCTCTCCTTTCCCTCCCTCCCATCCCGCTACCTGTGACGCCTCCTGTGGCTGTAAGAGTGATATAGTTGACACCTACCACACAGAAGCCTTTCAAATCAGCTTCTAACTTACGTGGCTGCAGGACGCCACTGGTGATCACAATGGCAGACATACCTGGTCCTTGCGTACATCTCCTTTGATGCTACTTCTGGCTGGACTGTCCTGCTGACTAGAACACTGCGTCAGAGCCATGTCCACATGGGCTTCAAAAATAACCCAAAAGAGACAAAATTGCTCCACCAGCAAGGAAGCAGTGTGACCGTAGGTACTGGATAGCCCACAGGCATGTTATTGCTGGAAGGATTGTGTCCATTTGGGCCTCCGCCCCTTAAGACTCAGGGACATGGCTAAAGCTGTCTGTTCTACTCTGACCTAGAAGCACTGAATTAGCAACCATCTTATGCATCTCTACTCTCTCCCCCCTCGGGATGACCGCTCCCAAAACGCATTGACTTACACCAGGTGTCCCCCACAGGACCGCCCAGCACTCGGAGACAAGCCTGTCCTGAGGACATTATTCTGGTTTTACGCCACACTATGGAAACACTAGATACACTCAGTATTTTATGACAGCCATCATATCCATCTCCCCAGACCTTAAATTCCTTTGGAAAGTTCTTGTGTCTTGTTTGTCTTTGCATCTCTCTCCCTCTCTCTCTCTCTCTCTCTCCCTCTCTTTCTCTTTTTCTCTCTCTCCTGCCATGACCTTTGTCCCCCAGCACCTAGCCCAGACTTGCACATCTTAGTTAACTTAATAAATATGTGTTGTGTGGATCAATGAATCAGCGGATGAGAAGTTACTAGAGATCTGCAGAGTCCCCGTGGAACCTCGGGAGAGACACGGTAAGAGGGGAGGGCAGGGAGCAAAGGTGTGGGCTGGGGAGATGCTCTCCTACTTGACAGTTGTGTCTGTCAGAATGTTTTTCTCATTCCTCTTGTTCCCGGGGATGAAAAGGAAGGAAGGAAGCGGTAGATTTGTGCCTCACAGGGCTTCTGCTAAAACCGATACTTTCTGTTTCCAAATTATTTCCCTTCCATTTTTATATAGGTCTTACAAAGAGAAAAGGAAGTAAAAAAGGAGAGAAATAACTTGAGACTTACAGTTGAGGAGAGGTCAACGGGAATGAGCCAGATTTGTTGGCCAGATTTTGGGACTAGCGAATGTCCCTCCATTTCCCCGATACCAGGGAGCAAAGCTTCTACTCCACTCATGTAGCCACATATTTCTCTTTCGACTGAATATTTAAAAAAATAAATTTGTCTGGAATGGTAGCTATTTTTTTCATTTTATGTTTGCATGCATAGTCATTCTGTTCTAGTAGACACAGTTTACCACCGTTATGCAATAAGTCTTTCACTTCTTCAGAAACATATAGTCTATTTTTATAGTTCCCACTGTCTGCAGTGAATGTTAAAGTCCCAGAAGGAGCGTGCAGAGAAAGTAAGAATTTATGTACCAGCCACGCTTGCTCCCTCTCGGGGGTTCACAATGTGCTTCCTTCTTTATGGTTTTGCAGGTGACGTGGGTGGTGGAAACTTCTTTGACTTATGCTCGATCTGAATTTTCTAATTAGAACATGGTCTTTATCTCCTTCACCAAGAGGATGCTAATAAAGTGGGCAGTTAAAGGGTTGGAGGTTTGGATTTCTACACAGTAGAAAAAATAAATTTCTCTCTCCCCTCCCTTTTTTTTTAATATTGAAATCATTTTTTCCCACTGGTTGCAGCAGTTGCCCTTAATGAGTTGCATTTGATGACTGCTTCAGAAGCCAAGCCTACTTCCAAAAAATGTGCAAAAAAATGCATTTTCGACATTGAGTGTATTTGAATTATTGTGTTGTTTTTTAACCTTCTTGAGAAACTGAAGACCTGAAATTAAAATGATGAAATCTGAGTCCCATACAGCCTTAGCTAGCTTCTGATTTACTGGGGATGCCTATACCTTAATCTATACTTTATGGCTCTCCATCTGAAAAAAGGTGCTGGATTTCAAGGTAGGTAGTGATCACACATAAATTCTCAAGCACAATAATGTTCTTTTTCTTCTTGGGGCTAGAATTAGGATATATATATATATATTGGAAGCAGGACTAAAAATTTGACCCAGAATTCCGTGGTGCCAACTCAAACAGTGTCATAATCCTACCTACCAGAGGGAGAAGGTTTGAGGAAGATACAGATTATCCTTGAGATTCAGATTTGCAGCTCATGGTTTCAAGTAGTTAGGTATGTTACCCTTCTCCATCTATGCAACATGTTGGCAATTTTTTATGTATTTTCCTGGCATTCTAGCCCTCAGTGCGGAACAGGAGGTCGCATTACAAAATTTGTCTTATGAGCTCTGCAAAATTTAGATGTGTTTGTAGTTTGCCCACCTCTTCTCATTCCCTGTACCCTTCTCTCTTCTCTAGCACCTGATTTAGAACTTCATGATCTAGCTCAGAGGTTTCCAATAAAAATATAATGTGTGCCACATATGTAATTTTCAGTTTTCTAGTAGCCTCATTAGAAAAGTACAGAGAAACAGGTAAAATTAATTTTAATTAATATATCTCAAAGATGATCATTATAAACGTGTTATGTGATAATCAATATAAACATGTTATGTGATATTTTACATTCTTTTGTTTGCACTTAGTCTTGGAAATCTGGTGTGTATTTTACCCTTACAATCCATCTCAGTTCAGGTCACCTCCCTTTCAAGTGTTAAATAGCAGCCTGGGTCTAGGTGCTACCTCATTGGACAGCGTAGATAGGGAACATTTTCATCACTGTAGAAAGTTCTGTCAGATAGCACATATCTAGCTCATTCATGAGGATTTTTATCTAGAAATTCCTCTTTCTGAAGAAGGCGTCACCTGTCATCTTTACTTTCCAAAGAGCCTTAGGCAATGTCTTTTTAGTCAGCAGAATAACAAGAAAGCCCATTTCTGCCTATTTGGACTTGTTTTTCCTCAGAGTTCAAATTCTATTAAAGTCCCCAGAAAGCAAAGAAAACACAACTAAATGCTTTCCACATTCCAGGGCTTATCTGCTCCCTAGAGCTCCTGGGATGCCTCTCTTTTGCTCCCTTGTGAAGCTTTCTACTGGTATAAATGTTAATTCGCATTTCATTCCTTAAAGTTCCCAAGCCTCATTTAAAAAGGGCTTGCCTTCTATCCACCCTTAAAACTTCTCAAAGAAGTGGTGTGCTGGTAAATGTTTAACAAGCAGCTCTCTAGAGGAAGAAACCCTGTATTGCAGTGTTAGCCAATCTCTGTGGTGTAAATACTCCCAATGTGGCCAATGATTTCAAGCAACCAACGTGAAGTCTCTGAACGGCGAGGTAGAAAGAGAAGCTACAATCTGGTAGAGATGGCTCCAACACATTACTGGAGCATGTGTGGATTTTGGTTTCTATTTCCAGGAACCTACAGAATGTATCATAGAATATCTTTCGCGATACAAAGCAAAAATGTCCAAAGGCCTCAGTGTGTTGGATAAAAATGTTATTTTGAGCATAGTAGAATTTAGTAACAAGGCACACATGTTAGCTTAACAAAATATATAGATGATTATAAATTTACCTTTTTTTTTTTTTTTTTTTTAGAGACATGATCTTGCTCTGTTACCCAGGCTGGAGTGCGCTGGTGCAATCACAGCTCACTGCAACCTCCAACTCCCAGGCTCAAGTGATCCTCCTGCCTCACCCTCCCAAGTAGCTGGGACTACAGGCATGCGCCACCAGGTCCAACTAATTTTTCTCTTTTTTGTAGAAATGAGGTCTCACTATTTTGCTCAGGCTGGTCTTGAATTCCTGGGCTCAAGTGATCCTGCCGCCTCAGCCTCCCAAAGTGCTGGGATTACAGGTGTGAACCACCGTACCCCAGCCAAATTTATCATTCTTATATTCCATATCTCTCCCTATAATTAGCAATACAGATCTAATCAATATTACTCTGTTTAAATATAGCTGAAAATTAGATCAGCTTTCATTAGCACCTTTTTATTCTGGTCAGATGACAACTGTATACCGTTATTCCATAAAAAGAAGCAACATTAAATACACAAATATTCTTCTGAATTCTTCTGAATTTTCCCATTGACTCATACTTCTGGGAAAAAGCCCATATGCTTTGTGAGGCTGAAATACATGATCTAAAGGCAAGATAGACAATCCTAAATGCAATACACAGAGTGTAGACTCTAAGTTATAGAGTCTGTTCCAGCCCTGACAAGCCATAGGATGTTGGGTAAACCTTTAAAACTACTCAGAGCCTCATTTTCCTCACCTACAAAATTTGGGGTTGGGCTAGGTCCATATTTTCTAAATTTTAGTCATTCTTATATACAACCATCACTATTTTTGTCATTTCCATATGCTACCTGCTCTATTATTTTCTTAACATTTTTTAATCAACTCACTTTTTATTTAACTATTTGAGCCTTAAATAATAACATCCATGAAATCATAACTTTCAATATGCTTATTGTGTTGTTCTAATGCCCATTGATATACAAACAGAACTATACATTTAAGCAGTGTGTGTGTTCTTCCCAAAATTATCTTGTATACCACACAGAGCTAGCCTCCTACCTTTTGGGAAACATCAGGCAAGGTGATCTCTGAGGGTCCCACGGCACTGTTGGTCTGAGACCTGTCATTATCTCAGCCACTTTAGTGCTTACTGTGGAAATTTCAGGATTGATTCACATTGCAGTGATACTTGTCAATCAGGATGAGTGAAACTAATGGATCATCTAGCCATACTGTTGTACAGATACACTTGGCTTGAGACTTCTATTCTGAAATGCATTTGCTCCTATACCGATATAACTTGCTTGCTCCATCAAGCAGCAGAAAGATCTGATCAAAAATTTAAATGAACGTATTTTGCATATAATATTTTGTCTCTTACTATTAAGCTCGGTAAATAGGTTGAAATCTGCATATAAATCACTTGTATTTGCCTAGTTGTCTCTATGGGGTTGCAGCGATGGTGCTTTAAATATCATGTGAAATTTTTAAGAGATTGCTGGGCATGGGAGAGAATATGGAATTATTTTTATTAAAAAAAATTAGGCCTTAGTAAGCAGGACTTTCTTTAGAGTTGATGTGGCTTAAATAATTTCAACCAGATGAACTGTTGTCAACAATCTGCATTTAAAATATAATTAATTATGTTAGTGGGCCTGCTATTATACTAGGAAATTAAGATACCATACATGTTTATAATAGGAAATTTCTCAATTGTCTTTTTTAATCCACTATAAAGCTGCATATTTATTTCCACCAGAGGAAAGAAAAACATATTATGCTGCCAAAGTAATACCAGTCTTTTCTAGGATTAGGAATCAGTGGATGGTTTGTGGGATTTGTGATTTCTATTCTCAAATAAAAACCAGATGGGCTAACCCAACAGCATAAACAGTTGAGGAAAAAAAATTGGCAGAAAAAGTCACATTCGATAATTAAATTTTTTGTTACACCTTCTCTTATTTAATGAGACAGTCAGAAACTTTGTTTGCAAGATAATGTAACTCCAAGCTCTGATGTAACCTAATAAAAGTTCAGGCTCTATTTTGTTCTGGGATAATTAGGTAACAATATGATCATCAAGCGGGTCTTTTTATTAGAAACAGAAAATTTTTCCCCATAAAAAACTTTCAGGAAGTGTTCATACTGTTGTTCATTTAAATGCAGATAAATCAGTTTAGGTATATATTTATACATAAAAAATAAGGTAAACAAATTCAGTGTATACCCTTTATTAAACATGTATTAGCAATACCTTTGTAATTACTAACTACATTTTAGTAATATTTGGTGGTGTAGCGCAAATGCAAGGAACTAATTTACATCTGCTTTATGAACTAGAGAGCAGAAATAGTTATGTTGATCACTCAGTATTTTAGAGAACATGATACCAAAGACATAATGCGCATTTTGCTATCTAATCTAGGCAATTTGTCTAGAATGCTGGATTCATTGGCTCATACATTCATCCACGTTCCAGGAGAGCTGTGGCTCTGTGTTCGCATGTGAGTGGGGCTCTGTGCTCAGCTCTTTGCAAACATCATCTCATTATCATCCCCACTTTTCAGAGGAGGAAACTGAGGCTCTGAGGGATTAAGGTAATTGTCCAGGTCTGTACAGCCAACAAGGTGCACAGCTGGGTTTGAGTGTAGATACCCCACAGCAGGGATGTGTTCCTGAGTTCCTGTTGCTTTCCAAACCATGGGCTGGGTGCTGGAAACACAAAGATGAACAAGATGCAGATGCTGAGTTTAAGGAGGTCAGGCAGCCCGTCACGTAGAACCTCAGAAACTTAGAGTTCAAAGACACTGTGGAAATTGTCTGTCCAACCTCCCTTTCATTACAGATAAGAAAAGAGTGGGCTAAATGCCTTTTCCTGGTGTATGTGGTAGATAAGAATATAGATAAAAACGTAAAGATAAAAATGACAAATTGGTTATTTAAAATGCTGATAATGTCATTTACTAAATACTGCCATAACTTTGTGGCTGGAATATGTGTAAGTTAGTACTTAGGCCTAGTCTTTGCTCAAACATGTGGTAAGAACAGGTATGGCTGTCAGTGAATATTATAACTATGACTAAAATAGAGATTAAGAAAATAAAATAACAATTCTGGTTAATTCAGTTCAACAAATATTAATCCCACGCCTGTGTGCCGGGCAAAGATAAGTGCTGGAGAAATGATGCTGCACAGGACGTGCGGGGTCGTTACCAGGTGGTGGGAGAGGAGATGACTAAGGTCATTACTCTACAGTGTGGAACCAGGAGGGAGGTTCGGGGTATTGCTGGCATAGAGCAGGGACCCCTGACTCAATGCAGAGCACATCAGAGCTGGAGGGAGTGTTGGGAAATGTCAGAAAGGAGAAACGTGATCCAGACAGAAGGGAGTTCATGTGCCAAGCCCCTGAGAGATAGCTGGGCCTGCGGCAGGCACTCGTGCCAGCTCCTTGCATTTGCTCCTGCAGGTCTCCTCTCTACCCTTCTCCCCCACCCTGCTCGCTATGGATGGGGATGGAGAGAGGAGGGTGGGATAGATTCAGGAGGAGGTTTCTAATCTAGGGTTAACAGAGTCTGGAATGTAGCTGGAGGGTAGCTAGGGCCCGGATCAAGAAGAGGCCTGTAGGCAGAGTAGGACTTTGGGTTTTATTCCTCACAGGCTGGAAGGACATTGGAGGATCTTCAGCAGGGGAATGATAAGATCTGATTTATGTTTTCTAAAGATCACTCTGGCTGGGTGGAGAATGGACTGCGGGGACCAGGATAGAGCCCATGAGACCACATGGGAGGATATAGTCATGGCCCTGATGCCATATTGGGACATAACTGCTAAGGTCACAAGAAAAGGTTAGATCCTGGGTCTGTGCTGAAGGTCCAGCTGGCAGGGCATCCTTTTAGATCAGATGTGGTGTTGGGTGCTAGGGATGTGGCAACCTAAAATAGACATGATTGTTGCCTTAATGGAGCTTTTTTTTTTTTTCTTTTTGAGACAGAGTTTCGCTCTGTTGCCCGGGCTAGAGTGAGTGCCGTGGCGTTAGTCTGGCTCACAGCAACCTCAGACTCCTGGGCTCAAGCGATCCTACTGCCTCAGCCTCCCAACTAGCTGGGACTACAGGCATGCGCCACCATGCCCGGCTAATTTTTTCTATATATTTTTAGTCGTCCAATTAATTTCTTTC
>CAUYSK010127042.1:0-12888 GCA_963575035.1 Avahi laniger
ATATATTTTTAGTTGTCCAATTAATTTCTTTCTATTTTTAGTAGAGACGGGGTCTCGCTCTTGCTCAGGCTGGTTTCGAACTCCTGAGCTCAAACAATCTGCCCACCTCGGCCTCCCAGAGAGCTAGGATTACAGGCATGAGCCACCACGCCTGGCCCACAACAGTGTTTTTGGCAGCCTTTCTTCTTTTAAGGACTTTGCATTCTGAGACCAGGCCTGCTACTCAAAAACCTGTACTCAGCCCTGTGTGTGCGCACGCGCACGTTCATCAAGCCTGTCTCTCTCTCTGCCTCCGCACTCTCCCTGTCCTTTCTTCCAACTACAGGAAAATCCTTGTTTTTTGTGGGGGTTTGGGGAAAACGGCCTGGCTGGGCTGGATGAGGTTATGTTCAGCCTCAGACTCCATGTTCCCTCCCCCATTTCACAGGAAGCCTCTGGTCAAGAAGGGACATGGGGCTTTCTTTGAGATTTCCTTCTGAATTTCTGGCCACCTTCATCAGTTTGGTATGGCTAAGGCCAAACTCCTCCGGCCCTCTTCCTCCTCCCCTGCTTCTCTTCCCTGCCTTCGCCCTGCGGTTCTACAGTATCACAGTCACTAGACTTAGCCTGTCCACCCTGCCGTACATATTCTGTGGCCAGGCTTAGGTCAGGTCCAGTCTAGCTCATTTCAATTTTCTCATTCCCTCTTTCTGCTATGGTCTATTTTTTTTTTTTTTGAGACGGGGTCTCAATCTGTCGCCCAGGCTGGCCTCGAACTCCTGGGCTCAAGTGATCCTCCCACCTCGGACTCACTGCTGTGGTCTTTTCATAGAACTGCTAATGCCAGCTACCTTACCCATTGTTTGGACTATATCCCCCATACTCCTCCATCACCCATCTGGCTTCCTGTTGCTCTTTACTTGGGCTTATTATAACGGTCACCATCTATGGAATGCCTAATATGTGCTCCTAGGAGCTGTACGTTCACGAACTCTCATGTTTGCCACGACCCTGTGAGCCACGAGCTATTATCGTCAATTCACAAATGAAGCTATGGAGGCTCAAAGAAGCTGAGTAACTTATCACACAGCTGTTAAGTGCTGGAGCTCAGATTAGGCGTCACGTTGGCCCTTCACCCAAGCCTGGGTCCCTTTCCCATTGCCATGGTACGTCCTTATCTATACTCCTGTCCATTAAAACCCTTTTTGTCTATATTCTCCTCTCCTCATCTCATTTTCTAAGTCCACACATTCTTCTGTGCTATTCCCAACAGCTGGAACAACTTTCAAACAGCTGGAGGACCACTCATCCTTTAGATCTCCAAACCATCAGTTACTCCAAGCTCAGCTTGAGTCTGCCTGCCTTCCTCAAGAAAATGGAAACGCATGCTCCCAAATCCTCAGCCCTGTTGGCTGGGCCCTCCGCAGCCAGCTCACACTGTATTCATCCACCCATAGTCCCGTGCTGGGTGCATGCCTGGTTTGCCTCGTAATCAGGAAAGGAAAATGGCACCTGGCTGTCTCCAACAGTCCCACCAAACCCTAACCCTGTGTGGCAGGAAATGTCTCGGAGAGACAAAGTTGGTCACTTTTGCACCTGCGGGGTCCCTCAAGTCTTCCTGGGGATCTGGCCGTATGGGGATTAGGGAAATCCTTGGCTGTGGACAAAAGAGTGAGAGGAGATACAACTTTGAACCTGGGAAGAGGATAAGAGCTGGGGGCTGCAGAGAGAAGCTAAGCAGAGCAGGGGCCTCGCCCCAGCTCACCGGGAAGCATAGAAGGGATCTAAGGGGCCAAATGCTGAGGTCAAGAGGAGGCAAGACCAGGGCTTCTCTGGACCCCCGTTTCCGGCCCCCTGTGCCACATCAGCCCTCCCTGGCCCACCTCCCTCAGTCCCCAGTCTCCTCACCTCCCCGACACTGCCACGCCTGGCTGCTGCTGCCCTTTCCCAGGGAATGTCTGCAGGCGTGTCTGCCCTATGCCACCAGGTACTGTCAGCCCAGCCCAGGGGAGGGACAACAAGCTCAGGGCCGGAGCCAGAAATGGCCCACAGCCCAAGAGGAACCAGACAAACATTAACCAGCCCCACCTCCTCCCACATGCAATCATTAAACAAGACTGGTCCCCTGAGCTCCCAATGGGTTTGGAGAGACAGGTCACATACCCTGGAGTCACTACCCTGTCCCAGAGGGAGAGAGGCATCATTGTCACCCACGTGTCCATGTTTAGTCTTATCTGGGAAACCACAGTGGTCCTGGGCTCCCCACCATTGCTCAGCCTTTCCCAACCCCCGGCCTCAGGCAGAGCCACTGTGTGGCTAAGCTGCAGAGAGGGGTCCTGCACGGGGTGCCATCCTGGCCATCCCTTTAGCTCCCAGCCTCTAAAACTATATGTGAATGGGGAGGAAAAGCGATGGGGGATTCCTCCTGGCACCTGTGGTCAAAGTGGGAGCCGGCAGTGCTTCCCACACATATGGCAGTACCAAGGTGCCCTGTGGCCAGCTGCTTATTGTCCATGTCCCCAGTGGCTAGGGACAGACCAGAGTATTTCCAATCCCATCCCAGAACCCTAAAACCTTGTCAGAAATTGCCTTCTACCCTTGACGCCAACGCAGTTGAACTGCAAAGTGTATCATGTGCAGCAATGATTCTTGGAAATCATTAAGGTAAACAAAGAATGTCAACCATTAACTGAGCGATCATTCTAGTTTCAAGATCTCCACCACCAAGAGCATACCTGGAGACCCTACTAGTTCTGTGGCCTGAGTGGCAGCACAGAAATAAGTGAAGTCAGCAGAAACCAGTCCCCTGCCTTCTGCTCTTCACCCCAGCTCGAGCTAACTGCCAGAACGAGAGCCAGGGCCTCGGCTTCCCTGGCCCAGCCTGGGCGTGTGGATATGTCGTGTCTTTACTGGACACCTGCTAGGAAGCCAGCACAGGGCTATATGTGGGGGTGGGTTGCAGAGGAGGAGAAAACATCCCAACTCTTCTTAAGGGATTTATCAACTTCCCGAGGAGCGAAGACCAAGACCCAAGAAATTGCCACAAAAAATATCAGTGTGTGTTCTACCTTGGACTGCTGAGGAGTTCAAAGAAGGGGAAGATGAGAGTAAACTGAAGTAATCAGGGAAGGCTTCCTAGAGCAGGTGAGGTTTGAGTGGAGAAGTAAAGGATGGGTAGGAGATGGAAAAGGGAAAGGTAGGCCTAGCATTCCAGGGAGGAGGAACAGTGTGAGGAGAGGCCCCCCCGCAGGAATGAGTCCAGCAAGGAGGCAGGACTGTGTTGCGTGGCTGTGGAAGAGACTGTCCGTCAGATAACAGGCTCAGGGGATGGAGGACATTTAACGCCAGATAGGGCACGCCACTGTACTCTAGCCAGCGCGACAGAGCGAGACTCTGCCTCAAACATAAATACATAAATAAATAAATAAAGCCGGCCAGAGAGGGAATTCCTTCGGTGAGTGTCTGGTAAACTTGGTGCAAGGCAAAACTGAGCTAGACGCCAAGGTGGGGAGGACAGGCCGAATGCCATTCTTTGGTATTCGGCGATTCCTGCTGCAAGTACAGGCTGGAGTGCACAAAGAGGGCTAGCATTTCTTGACTATTTAACGCGTGAAAGGCAATGTTCAAAGTGTTTTGCAAGTATCACTTTGTTTGATCCTCAAAATAACCCCATGAAGTAGGACCTATTCATATGCCCAGGGTACAGGGGCACTGAGGCACACAGAGACTGAGTGATGTAACTGAGATCACCTGGCTGGTAAGTATTAATAACAAAGTTGGATTTGAACTCAGGTAATCTGGTTCCAGAACTTGTTCACTGTACCACTCCATCACAGCTGATGTGCTCTACAAGTCCTATTGAGAAACTGAGTAAGAAGTGGTCCCTGACTCCGGAAGGTTCTAAGCTAATACGACTGAGGAGAAACTCACCTGAGTAACTGTAACAAGAGCGAAGGTCCCAAATGCCATATGCAGATGCCAGGCGCTGGCAGGAGAAAAGGGTAGGTTTCATGGAAAAGGCAGAGTTGGCCTTGGGTCATAAAGGAGACGGAGGGGCCAAACATTCCAGGTGACATGTGTTTAGTGAATGGTGGGCAGACCTGTTTGACCAGAAGAGAGAGCTCCTATAGCAGAGCTCCTAGGAAGGGAAACTGCAGGTCAGTATCAGTGTGTACTCATTGTTCCTTGGAGTTCTGGCAGGATTTCTTTGGGGTGCTTGTAGTTCTGGGCTGCAGGAAGTCTATTTGAGTAGTCTGTAGCTTTATAAAATATACGGTTGCTAGAACCAACTTGTCAGCTGCCTGTTTACTGTTACTCGAATGTGTCTTCTGGATGGGGTGGTGCTGCTGCGGGAGAGAGGAAAGGAGAGGAGAGAGAAAGGAGGGGAGAGGAGGGAGGAGAGGGGAGGACAAGTGCAGAGGAAAGGAGGAAAACAGCCTCAGAGAACAACGTAGATCCATTTGCTCCTGGGAAACAGCTGAATTCAACCACTACCTTGAATCCTAAGCGGACTTTCTTCTGACGATGATTGTTTTGGGGATATATTTAAAAATTTTACCCCAGCCTGCTTATTTCCTGAGATTCACTCAAGGAAATCTTCATTAGATGTGAGACATACAAAGGTAAGAGACCCTGAACACGAGCCTGCTGTCTCCGGCGGGGCTCACACATCAGCCCAGACAAGGGCTTTCCCCATGCCTGTTCCACGCAAGACCAACAGAGCTGATGGAGCAAACTGCTCACACTATTTAAGAGCGCATCTTACCATTACCATTGTCACAGTTCAGAGCATCGGACCTCAGAAGTGGCATCAGCAGGCTGATGAGAGCTCGGCGCGTTATGTCATGGAGCAGTGTGGCTGCCTCAGCACCGGCGATCGTGAGGACTTCTCAGATGGCGCGCAGCAGCTCCGCCACACATGTGGAGTCCATCATCCAGCCCGTCCATGGGCCTCATTACTGAACAAAATGCGGCATTTTGTATGGCTTTGATCAATGAGACAGCATTGCCGTATGACTCAGAAATCAAATATAAATGTTGCTTATGACACACAGGCACAAAAAAATACAAAAAACAAACAAACAAACAAAAAAACCTCTTCCTAAATGGGGCCATAGGATTAAGGAAATGGTTAACCCTGAAAATCTGAAGAGCATTTCAAAAATCCCTACTCCAGCTCAGGCTGTGGAAGATCATGTAAACTGTTCCCAGTAAGAGCTGCAAGGGAAAGATGGAAGTGTTGCTGTATTCATAATTGATTTTTTTGTTTTCTTTTGAGACAGAGTCTTACTCTGTTGTCTGGGCTAGAGTGCCATGGCATCAGCCCAGCTTACAGCAACCTCAAACTCCTGGGCTCAAGCGATCCTCCTGCCTCAGTCTCCCAGGTAGGTGGGACTACAGGCATGCACCACCATGCCAGGCTAATTTTTTCTATATATTTTTAGTTGTCCAATTAATTTCTTTCTATTTTTAGTAGAGATGGGTCTCGCTCTTGCTCAGGCTGGTCTCGAACTGCTGAGCTCAAACAATCCTCCCGCCTCAGCCTCCCAGAGTGCTAGGATTACAGGCGTGAGCCACTGTGCCCGGCCCATAATTGATTTTTTTTAAGAGACAGTCTTGGAAAGAATCCCCCGTGAGGTGGGTTATACTATCTTAGTCCCAGGTCAGGTACTCAACTCCTGGGCTCAAGTGATCCTCCCACCACAGCCTCCTGAGTAGCTGGGACTACAGGTGCAGGCCACTATGGCTGGCTAATTTTTTTTTTTTTTTTTTTAGAGATGGGGTCTCGCTAAATTGCCCGGGCTGGTCTCAAACTCCTGGCCCCAAGGCTGGAGCGCAGTGGCACAATCATAGCTCACTGTAATCTCCAACTCCTGGGCTCAAGCAATCCTCCCACCTCAGCCTCCTGAGTAGCTAGGACTCTAGGCACATGCCACCACACCCTAATGCAGAGACAGGGTCTCACTATGTTGCCCAGGCTGGTCTTGAACTCGTGGCCTCAAGTGTTCGTCCTGCTTCAGTCTCCCTGGGATTACAGGCATGAGCTAGTGTGCCCAGCTCATAATTGGCATTATTTTTCACAAATCCTTTTCAAAAGGCCACATAATTGTATGAATGAATGTGTGCCCCAGGAATTGATATTCTTTGAAGAGGCCAACTAGAGGAGGTTAGCAATATTTTTCCAAGGGGGTTTCTAAAGAACTGTACCCAGATAGTGCACCAATTCACATAACAGGCATATAGCATTTGCTCTAAGGACAGTTTGGAGTGGGGAACAAAGGCAAAGGTATTTCAGCTCCCACCTGGCTGAAAACCTAATTGTGTGACATATCCTAAAACCATCCCCACATAGTCAGGATGCCACACTCATTCAGCCAGTAGGAAAGCCTACAAGTGAGGTGGTGCTTCTCGAAGCCTATAGACTTGCTGGGAATGAGGGCCTCAAGCAGCACCATATCCATTCCCTGTAACTTGGAATTCATTTTGCCCCCGTTATTGTGTTTTATAAAGACCCTAATTCGGGACTTGAGGAATGATACTATATTTCACTGATGTTGGATCACTGTACCAACAGAGGCTTTGTTTGCAAAAGACTCAAGAACATTCCACATCCCTTCACTAGATCAGGTAGCTAAGTGAAAAAAGTGAAACGGGAAATTGGAATTTTGGGGTTCCTGTCTTACTGTTGCTTGCATTCAACCCCTACAACTTAGTGTCCATCTCCTGCTATTTCTTCCCTTGCGGGTGCAGAGCTCTGTAGGACCTATGGAATGGCACAGGGGTGGGAAGCTTCCAGGTTGAACCCAATCCTGGGTTTTTACCCAAAGAACTGAGAGGTAGTTGATAGGGGTGAGGAATCAGAGAGGAGTCCAGGTCAGAACCAGAAAAATGGGGGGCCAAGTGTCCAGTCTGAAGGGTGAGGTGAAAGGACACAGAAGAATTTAGCATGCTGTGCTAATAGTCCAAGTTTGGGAAGCCAACCTGATGAATCAATGCCCTACCCATTAAGCTGTTAATAGTTAAGCACATTTCCTTCCAGTTGTTTTTCCTTTATATACACACCCATCATTGTAATCATATTGTACACACAGGAGATTTTTTTCCCCCGTAGGATCCTTTTCCAGGTTTTCCAAATAGAAATCTACTGGTCCATCATCCACCCCTCAAACTGAGGATCCAATAAAACATGTAAACCATGCCCTAAATAGAAGCCCTGCTGCTCTCCCCTTCTGTTGAAAGAATCTTTGGACTCCCCTGCTCCTCCCTCTGTCAGCCAAATTTGCCAGCAATAACACCATGAATGCTTCGTCCAGACTCCCCCTGCCTTAGTCATTGCGACCACTACCACTGCAACTTCCTGGAACCACCCAGCATTACCAGGTCAATACCTAGGGGAGTGCCAGGCTGCTGACCAGCACAACTCATAGGAGGGATGGTGGGTTGTCCAGGTAGGAAACTCAGGTGGTTTTCTTCCTACTCCACCTGCCCTAGCCAACCCTGCTGCAAATTCGAGGACTGATTCCTAGACCCATTCAGATATCTGAAATCATGAACTGCATGGCCTTCTGCCTGGAGCCGCCCACCTCCCTGTGCATGCATATCCACCCACCTTATCAGCGACAGGGAGCCAGGGATCCCTGCATAGCTCCGTCAGGGTGAATTCCAGCACCTGGTCTAGGGAGAGAACTTTGGGCCACAGGGGCACCCATAAAAGCTTGAGAGCTTGAATACAACCTTAACTCTCATCCATAATGCTTTGTGCCTTCCACAGAGCCAACTCAGCGGCAGCCTCAGTCTATACAGTGGGGGTGGGGGTGGGGGTGGGAGTGACACAAAGGAAGATAGAATACAGTCCTGCACGCCTTCTTTAAACTATCATGTCTGTCCCTGCAACAGGCTTTGAGCACCACATAAAATGGGGGCTCTAATACATCTTCTCCCCGCCCCCAACTCCTGGTGCTTGATTCAAGACTTTGCTTCTATCTTTTAACTAACCTACTGTCCTTAATCTGTTCCTGGCACCTGAACAAGACAATCCTGCTCCCAAGTCTCCCAGCCAAAGATTTTATCTCCCTTCTGCGTCCATCATTGCCTTGCCCTTTGACTGAAGCTTGTGGTTCTCGTCTCTGGCTTTGCTGCCCTGGGCCTCCTCAGGTGCAAACCTCTTCTAGTTGGATGTTCCTAGGATTCTCCTCCCTCCGCTCATCCCAGAAGTAGACATATCCACAATAAGGACTCCACAATCTATGGGGCCTCTGCTTCCGATATAAGGTAAGGGCTTCGGACCCTCTGAAGAGGCCTCCATTTTGGTTGTTTTCCTCCTACAAAAGACAAGGATAATTGAGCTACTTCATTGTTTCCTAGGAAATGAGTGTTTCATGGCATTGGATTTTCCAGCATGAAGACACTTCACAAAATGTCAAGCAGTTATTGATTTCTGAATCTGAGCTAGTGCTTTACAATAAACATAAACTGTTCTTCCTCATGGCTGACATTCCACCTCACAGTGTTGGGGCTGGGTTGAGCCATAGAATGCACTGAGGTTTGGCTTACTTGGAGGGAAACAGTATTGTCTATGCAAGTGAGCTACACACATTGAGAAAGGAGCCCTCACTGTTGTCACATGAGTCACAAGAACTTCCATCACTACTGTACACTCATCACAAGCTTTTTGGGGGGGCTCTTTTTTTTTTGAGACAGGGTCTTATTCTACTGCAACCTCAAACTCCTGGGCTCAAGTAATCCTTCTGCCTCAGCCTCCCAAGCAGTTGGGACTACAGGTGTGCACCACCATGCCCCGCTAACTTTTCTATTTTTTGTAGAGATGGGGCCTCACTATGTTGACCAGGCTGGTCTCGAACTCTTGGCCTCAAGTGATCCTCCCGTCTTGACCTCACAAAGTGCTGGGATTACAGGAATGAGCCATTGTATCCAGCCTTGATCAGTTTTAATTATAAGTTTGTCTCTGAACTTGGAAGAGCAATTTCTGATGTTGATGCCCTGATCTGGCTGCTACTTCCAATTCCACACTGTGCTGTACCCCTTACAGTGAAAATCTGGATGTCAGAATATCTTCATAGCCTACCTCTCTTCAGAGTGCTCAAAGCCACCATACACAGTGTGGGGTTCCCAAACTGAATGGCATCTTAAACTGGGCTTGTGCCCTCTCTCTTTTCTTTTCTTTTTTTTTTTTTTTGGAGACAGAGTCTCATTCTGTTGCCAGGGCTAGAGTGCCATGGCGTCAGCCTAGCTCACTGCAGTCTCAAACTCCTGGGCTCAAGCGATCCTCCTGCCTCAGCCTCCCAAGTAGCTGGGACTACAAGCATGCGCCACCATGCCCGGCTAATTTTTTCTACATATTTTTAGTTGTCCAGCCAATTTCTTTCTATTTTTAGTAGAGATGGGGTCTCACTCTTGCTCAGGCTGGTCTCGAACTCCTGAGCTCAAACGATCCGCCCATCTCGGCCTCCCAGAGTGCTAGGGTCACAGGCGTGAGCCGCCATTCATCAGCCTTCCTCATATCTTTTGACTCTTCTTTCTTTCTACCCTGTTGCCTTAGTACAGACTTGGATAATCTTCCAACTGAATTAGTAAATCTGCTTCCTAACTGTCTCTCTACCTCCATTCATGGGCTCTTGCAATCCATTCTCCAAACTTTCTTCAGAGTGTTGTTTTTTCTAGAATGTGTATCTGATCATGTCACTCCCTTGCTTAAAATCCTTCATTAGCATCTCACTGCCTTTAGGATAAAATCTGTCTATAAAACCATTTCCCCATTTCTTTACCAACTCTTCTTCATTCTTCAAAATTCAGCTCAGATATTCTGCCCTTCACACGCAAAGGCTGAGGAGTGGTGAGAGGTAGTCAGTGAGCTTTTGTGCTAAATTCACGAGCTTAGGTTTTATTTTTTTTCTTTTTACTCTTTTACTAACTCTAAGTAAGGGCAATATCTTGACAATCAATTAGTGCATAATATAAGATTTGTCTAAATTAACAAACCCCTACTTATAAAATTGCCATTTATATATTCTATTGTATGGTTCTCCAGCTGTCATCTCCAAAGCTGTTAAGTATTCACCATCCAATCACTAAACTCTTTTTCTTTATCACACTGTTTCTTTCTTTTCTCTAAGGCGCGCCATACACGAGTTGTGGTCTTCCATGCCTTCCATTTTCCTATCATTCGAGCTTAGGTGTTATTCTCTTCACTTTCTCTCTCTCTCTCCTCTACTGGCCTATATATCTCTGTGATAGCACTTCTCATAGTCCACGGTATTGTCCGTTTACTTGTGTGTCTCCTCCATTAGACAAAATACTTTTTAAGGGCAAAGATCATTCATCTCCGTATCATCACCTATGTGCCTGGCACACAGTAGGTGTTTAGAATAAGTTTGATGACGATTGAATGAATGAATGGGGGTGGCCAGCAAAGAATCGACTTGAGGCCTTCAAGCTGTCCTTTAGCTGTCAGCATGAAAATCCAGTCATCTTTTTTATCTTGGCCATATCCCAGGCAGCATTTCCAGAATTGGAATGATCTGCACAGCAGTCTTAGCTAAAAGCTGTGTCCAGAATGGCCTGGAACAGACCCTACTACTGAGAGACCACAAAGGTGTCTCACACATGCCAGCCCTACTTGGCCTGCATCACCCATCACAGCTGTCCACTCTTCCAAGGGAAATGATCCAGGGAGCTCAACCAAGAATCCCTTTCCAGGGAAAGATTGATTTCTGGATCATAGTAGCCTTCTTTTATAAATGGCTGCTAAGAGCCCCGCTGCCACCGCTTCACTCTTCAGCACCAGTCACTGTTCTCTTTAGCTACTTGTAACCCCCTGGCTGGGGATGATGGGCCTGCATTGGCCTCAGCTTATGTGGACAAGAACCTTATCTGAGCTGTCACCCTTCCTACCTCATTACCCTCAAGCAAACTGTCAGGCTGAAAGTTACTGAGGCTGCTCTAAAGAACATTGTTGGAGATTCGCCAACAAGGTTTCCCAGATTTCTCTTTTCTCAACATGTCACTCCATGTTCAGCAACAGGAGTTGGTTTTGCTGAATTACTAATGAGATGATGTCTCAAGACTTGGCTTCACAGTCCAGTTTTCATTTCC
Organism: Avahi laniger; assembly: GCA_963575035.1. Classification (NCBI taxonomy): domain Eukaryota; kingdom Metazoa; phylum Chordata; class Mammalia; order Primates; family Indriidae; genus Avahi; species Avahi laniger. Next base: position 11,092 of record CAUYSK010127042.1, read on the forward strand.
ATAAATATTTGTTAAGTACCTGTTGTGTGTCAGGAACTCTGTTAGGGGCTGCGGAGGATGCAAAATGAATGGAATAAGTCTCACTGGTTGCTCAACTGACTAGCTCTACTACAGGGTAAGTGAAATCAGTGTTAAATAGAGGTATTAGCTATATGTCGCGGGGACATGGGTGATAAAAGAAAGGGGAATGGGAACTCACGTTTACTGAACACCTACCCATGACAGCAAGTCCTGTCACATATATTATCACAGAGATTCATTCTGACCACGGGAATCTGAAAAGTCTTCACGCCTTAGGACATTTCAGTTGGGCCTTGGAAGATGAGTAAAAATTGGACAGGAGAAAAATCAAAGAAGGAACACTTAAAGTTGCAAGAACAGTATGTAAAAAAGCAACAAGGCATGAAAGTGCTGAGCTTTTCAGGGAACACAGAGTACTGGGCACAGCTGGGCCATAGGGTACAAACGTATAAAAGGATATTATGGGAACTCCACCAGATTTGGGAGGAGTTTTAATGCCTGGCTTGGAAATTTGAATTTTATTTTGTAGGCAATGAGGAATCACTAAAAGCTTTTCAATGAGGTGAATGACAAGATGGAAATGATGCTTTAGGGAGATTAATTTGGCAGGATGAACCAGGAATTGGGTAGACTAGACGTTGCAAAGGTAGGCAGGAGGCTGTGCCAACAATCCAAGCATGAAGTTATAAAGATTTGATCTAGGGAGGTGACAGTAGTGATGAAAAAGAAGTGACAGATATAATGAGATTGCAAGAGGCAATATGGTGTGGTACAAAATTCATTGGCCTATGGCTCCAGTATCTCTGGGCTCCAGTCTTGATTTTCATTTTCAGGCTGTGTGATTTTACCTTCCAGGGACTCCATTTTCTCTTTCGAAAAAGATGAAGCTTGGAGAAATAAGTATCTTTGCTCGAATGTGCTTAACCATTGTGCCGCATGGACATTTGTATAGGACTAGTTGACCAGGCTTGGTAAAGAATTAGCTGACGAGGAGAATGGAGGTGCCATTAATAGGACAGTGGAGTCCCAGAGGGAAGCTAGCCATATGGGGAAAGATAATGTTCAGACATGCTGAGTGTGAGGTGTTAGTGGAACATCTAGCTGAAGTAGGGAGGGTGAGATAGCAGCGCTGAAGAGAGGCAAGGGCAGGAGATTTCAATTTGGCAATCAAAAGCCAAAAAAACAATACGAGAAGCCATGCAGACAGATGAGTTTATAGAAAGAGGAAGTGAGTATAGGAGAGCAAAGAGCAAAGAAGCATGGGAAATGAGGAAAGAGGGGAAAGACAAGGAAGGAACAACTGGCCATGAACCTTGAGTAAACACCACTTCCATTTTTTGGCTCTTTAATCTCGTCATTTGTAGAATGAGGGAGTTGGAGTAAGTAAGCTCTATAAGGCTCTCAGCTGTGACATCTATGCATAATCAGAGAAGATCAAAGGGAACAGAACACCATGGAAGCTGAAGAAGAGAGTTTCTAAAAGAAGGCTTTAAGAAGTCACTTGCATCCAATGCTGCAGAGGTGTCAGAGACTGAGGACTCAGTTGAAACCACTGATTTAGCAATTTAAAGATCCCCTCCAAGGTAAGAACCTCTCCCTCCCTCTTGTGCCACTAATTTCTGTACCCTTTTTCCTACCACCTCCAAATGTGAACATTCTGCAAAATTCAGTTCTCTGCCCTCCACAGAGGCTCAGCCACTTCCCTAGATTAACTATTATCTCTACAAGGTGAGTCAGAAATCTCTAGTCCATGCCTTCTTTTTTTTTTTTTTTTTT
>CAUYSK010127043.1:0-11583 GCA_963575035.1 Avahi laniger
TGTTATTACAATAATACCAGTTTTTTTTTGTTTTGTTTTTCTTTTTTATTTTTTTGAGACAGAGTCTTGCTTTGTTGCCCGGGCTAGAGTGAGTGTCGTGGCGTCAGCCTAGCTCACAGCAACCTCAGACTCCTGGGCTCATGCAATCCTTCTGCCTCAGCCTCCCGAGTAGCTGGGACTACAGGCATGCACCACCATGCCCGGCTAATTTTTTCTATATATATATTTTTAGTTGTCCAGATCATTTCTTTTTATTTTTTAGTAGAGACGGGGTCTCGCTCTTGCTCAGGCTGGTCTCGAACTCCTGACTTTGAGCAATCCACCCGCCTCGGCCTCCCAGAGTGCTAGGATTACAGGCGTGAGCCACCGCACCCAGCCAATACCAGGTTTTATAATTGCCCACTGTGTTAGTCCATTTGAGCTGCTACATCAAAAGATCTTCGACTAGGTAATTTCTAAAGAACAGAAATTTATTTCTCACAGTTCTGGAGGCTGGGAATTACAAGATCAAGGTGCTGGCAGGTTTGTCTGCTAAGAGCTGCTCTCTGCTTCCAAGGTGGCACCTTGAATGCTATATTCTCCAGAAGGGAGGAGCACGGTGTCCTCACATAGCAGAAGGCAGGACAGAAAGGACGAAATTCCCTCTGTCAAGCCCTTTTCAAATGGCATTGATCCCTTTATAAGGGCAGAGCCCTCATGACTTAAATATCTCCCAAAAGTCCCCACATTCCAGCACTGTTGTATTGGGAATTAAGTTTCCAATACATGAGTTTTGGGGTCTTCACATGGCTTTGAGTTACTGTCTTACATTCTTTCATTTCACCATGCAGGACTCCCTTCAGTATTTCTTATAGGGCAGGTCTAGTGGTAATGAGCTCCGTCAGTTTTTGTTTCTCTGCGAATGTCTTAATTTTCCCCTTGCTTTTGAAGGACAGTTTTGCCACAAATAAGATTTTTGGTTGACAGTGTCATTTAGTACTTGAAATGTATTGGCCTGCTTCCTTCTGGACTCCAGGGTTTCTAATGAGAAATCTGGTGAAAATCTTACTGAGGCTCCCTTGTTATGTGATGACTTGCTTCTCTTTTGCTTCTTTCAAGATTCTCTCTTTGTATTTTGAAAATTTGATTATAATGTTTCTTAGTGTGGGTCTCTGAATTCATCTTACTTGGAGTTTGTTGCATTTCTTAGATATTTATAGTTATGTCTTTTATCAAATTTAGAAAGTTTTCAGTCATTATTTTTCCTGCCCCTTTATCTCTCCTCCTCCTGGGACTCCCATGATGTGTATATTGGTTTGCTAGATGGTGTCCTACGGGTCTCTTAGGCTCTGACCTTTTCTTCGTTTTTTTTTTCTTTCTGTTCCTCAGACTCAATCATTTCCATTGTTCTGTCTTCAAGTTCACTTATTCTTCTGCTTGCCCAAATCTGCCTTTGAATCCCTGTAGTGAATTTTTCATTTTAGTTATTAGTTTTCAGGTCCAGAATACTTTTTTGTCTAGGTTTTCTGTTTCTTTATTGATATTTCCAGTTAGAGTGGGGACTCACTAGGAGCTGATGGCGCAGATAGAGAAAGATTTCTCACACAAAGATTAAGATAGAAGTACAAAGTTTATTTTACTTTTTCCTAATGAAAAGGAGCTCAACACAAGGAAGAAAGAAAGTAGTGTTGGTGCAGAAGGATAGGAGGTTGGGAGTTTTTAATCAGGGAGTAAAGAGAAAGGAAAAAAGTGGTTGTAGTCAACTGATAGCAAAAATGGCTGTGAAGTGCTGTGTCAGCTTTTTATTTTTTTCTTCTCTGTGAGGCTGGCTTGTCAGGGTCCCTGAAATGTGGTCTGGTGAGAGCTGGAGCAGGAACCTTAACACCTCTGCTGTCTGCTTAGGGCTCTTCAAGGCTGTGAAAACGAACTCTTAGAGATAACAAGTTCAACTTAAAGATAATGAATTGAGGCCCAGGTGTTTAATCAAACAAAACAAAGGGCAGTTGTACTGTGAGTTTTCTCTTCAAAGGGGCAGTTATGTGCTGTGGATTTATTTCTCTTACTTTCTGTTTGATAGTTTATCTTTCTCTGTTAGCTAGTTCATTAGCAAGGCCATCCTTTCATTTCCATTTTGTTCATACATTGTTTTCTTAACTTTGTCCACATCTTCCTTTAATTCTTCGAGCATCTTTAAGGCTGTTGTTTTAAAGTCTTTGTGTAGTGGGTTTGCCATCAAGTCTTTTTCAGGGACAGTTTCTGTTGATTTATTTTTTTTCCCTTTGGATGGACCATACTTTCCTGTTTCTTTATATACTTTGTAATTTTATTTTTGTTGAAAACCAGACATTTAAATCTAATAATGTCGTAACCCTGTAAGTCAGATTCTCTGCCTTTCCCAGGGTTTGCTGTTTTTTGTTACTGTTTTTATTTATTGTTTTTGTTTATTTGATTGTTGTAGGCTGTCTCTGTGCCAAAAATCAGCCTGAGGTATAATCTTAAGGTCTTCTCAAGTCTTTTCTGAGCCTGTGCCTTTCCCTGGGCATGTGTGGTCACGTTGGAATTTTCCCTGTATAAACAATTGCTTTAGAATGTCCTGGTCTTTAATATCTGGCTCCCAAAAGGAGAAAAAGAGAAGAATGAAAGGGGGAGAAAAAGGGTGCTGGCCCTTTCAATCCCCTGGAATTCACTTCAGCAAGAAGAAGAGTGGCTTGCAGCATGTGGGGAGGTGCAGCAGCCATGGCTGTCTGCCTCGTCGTCTGCATGGCTGTGATCAGGAACAGCAGCTGGCAGCCAGTACAGGGTGCTTTGCTCTGCTTCTGCAGCCTGAGTACAAGCTCCTTCAGGAACACGTGCAGTGCTGCCTGCCACGGAGCTGAGGGCAAGGGAGGGGTAGCTACTACCGTGTTAAGAGCAAAATTGATAAAAATTGACACAATTTGCTGTCCAAGCTCCAACCTCAAGCTTTTAATAGGCTCCAGAGAACCAAGACATCAGACAAAGCCTGCCAGTGCAATTATTGGGGAGACCAATTCCTGATGCTTCCTGTTCTACCATCTTCCCAGAATCCAGGAATTATTTAAGTTGTTTTAAACATATAAGTTGATTGTATATTCCCAGTGCGTATATTCTAAGGACAAAAAAATTATAAAGAGGTCTTAACAGTTTTTATTAATCATTATTAGTAATAATATTGTTACTGTTATTTTGAAACAGTTTACATATTGAAGAATTAGAGCAAAAATGTCATGTTACTAGGAACCAAAATTTTTCAAGATGATAGAAAAGAAATTTAAAAATACTAAGTGGAATACTAAGTGGGAAAGTTAAGGGAAACTTTCATCTTTCTAAACTTGAGTTTGAAATGTCAGGATGGACTTATGAATCATCTCTTTTTTTAAAAATGCGGAGGGAATTTATTAGGTCTGCCCACTGAAAAGGCCTAGAGACAACAACCAACCCAGAGTTAACCATGAATGTACGTAATTCTAGAGTCTAATGCCATTTCCCACTGAAGGAAACCAGGACTCTTTGAAAAAAAAAATGGTTGATTCCAGGTCTTGAATAAAAAATATACAAGCTGCGTGTGGAATACTTTGTCTTCCCAGAAAGGAAGGGAGATGCCAAAGACTCTGTGGGGAGTGCTGGAAGGACTTGGGAGCCAGTTTGAAGGAGCTCTCACTGGCCAGAGAGTGGGCAGTTTGAGCATCAACACAAGGAATAACTGTAGTGAATTGGATCACATCAGTTAGTTAGAAGCATGAATGCGTAATGACATCAAACAACAAAAATTTAAAAAATAAAACTTTTTGGGTCTCCTTGGAGAAAAAGAGGGACCCAGCTCATTTTCAAAGATGGCAAATAGGTTGGTACAAAAGTAATTGCGATTTTTGGATGGACTGTGAATTTTAAATCATTATAACTAGGATCAAACACATCTTTATTAATCAAAATAGGAACCATTACAATACATTTTTGCCAACAAGAAATAAGTTTGTTTATTCCTGTAGCATAAAAATCTGTGCTCCGGGATTTGACAAACTCTTGGAAAGCATTTTCTGCATCCTGCTGGTTGCGGAAGCATTTTCCCTGCAAAAAGTTGTCAAGATGCTTGAGGAAGTGGTAGGCAGTTGGTGAGAGGTCAGGTGAATATGGTGGATGAGGCAAAACTTTGTAGCTTTGTAAAACTTTGTAGTTCAACTTTTGAAACGTTGGTTGTGCGACCTGCAGTCGAGCGTTGTCGTGGAGAAGAATTGGGCCCTTTCTGTTGACCAATGCTGGGGGCAGGTGTTGCAGTTTTGGTGCATCTCATCAATTTGCTGAGCAGACTTCTCAGATGGCATGGTTTCACCAGGATTCAGAAAGCTGTAGTGGATCAAACCAGCAGCAGACCACCAAACAGTGCCCATGACCTTTTTGTGGTGCAAGCGTGGCTTTCGGAGGTGCTTCTCAGTCCAACCACTGGGCTGGTCTTCGCTGGTTGTTGTACAAAATCCACTTTTTGTCACATGTCACAATCTGATTGAGAAATGGTTTGTTCTTTCATACAAGAAGAGAAGATGATACTTCAAAATGATAATTTTATTTGGGTTTTGGTCAGCTCATGAGGTACCCACTTAATAAGGTTTTTCACCTTTCCAGTTTGCTCAAATGCCGAACGACTACAGAACTGTTGACCTCGAGTTCTTCGGCGACTTCTCATGTAGTTGTAAGAGGATCAGCTTCGATAATTGCTCTCAATTGGTGGTTGTCAACTCTCGATGACCGGCCACTGCACTCCTCATCCTCAAGGCTCTTGTCTCCTTTGCAAAACTTCTTGAACCACCACTGCACTGTACATTCATTAGCAGTTCCTGGGCCAAATGCGTTGTTGATGTTGCGAGTTGTCTCTGCTGCTTTATGACCCATTTTGAACTCAAATAAGAAAATCACTCGAATTTGCTTTTTGTCTAATATCATTTCCATAGTCTGAAATAAATGTAAAATAAACAGCAAGTAGTAAGTCATTAGCAAGAAAACATAAAGCAAGAAATGGGCATTAAAATGATGTATAACATAACCACATTTATTTAAGAATGTATTCCAATATCAAACAGCAAATTTCAACAATGCTAAAACCGCAATTTTACTTACGCACCAGCCTAACAGAGAATGGAATTGAGCCTCCATCTGCCTTTACTGCACAAACCCTGTCTCAGGGTAGCCCAGTAGTTTACCATGGGAATTTCTTTTTTATAGAGGAATCCCCCGAACAAATGCATCGGGATTAAAAGAACTAGATTAATGCCATTTTGTAATCTTTAGCTACTGAAACCTTTTGGTGAATAGTTAATGGAAAGCTTTATAATGAATGGATATGCACCCCTATGGATGGCACCCAGACTCACTGATCAGTCAACACCCAAAGAGAGACAACCACTTTGTGCTTCGTGTCGCCTTGTAACAGGAAGTACATGACACCACTGGCCAAAAAAATCACACCTTACCTGATAAAGCCTCTTGACCTCATTTCTAGTTTTTTGGAATTCAGAGACAGAGGGACATGTGAAATGACCTCACAGAAATCCACAACAAAATTTTGGTTGTGGGAAGTTATACCAAACTACTCACCCAGTTTCTTCAACAAATAAATTGCCACATGGAAGGAAAAACATAAAAAAGAGGAAGGGAAACTCATAGATTAAAAGAGACTTACGAGACACATCAAAAACGTGTAATGTGTAGCTTTGTTGGATTCTGATTTCTACTTGGAAACTTGTATACTAGCTAGATATTTCATGGTATTAAAAATTATTGAGATTAGCTATTAATGATGAAATTGTGAAATGGTGTCTAAGATTTGCTTCAAAATAGTCCAGAAGTGGGTGAAGGGAACAAGTTTGGCCACATGTTGATATTTATTGAAGCCAGATGAAGAGACCATGGAATGTCGTCATAGTAATCTTTTTACATTTGAATATGTTCAAGATTTTCCAAAATAATGGTTTATTTACAGAACCAAATAGGTGTGTGTGGTGGGGGACTTCTAGAGTAATATTCCCCATGTTAAGTTAAAATACTTCGGGAATCATGGTGAAATTCTGGAGGAGTCACAGGATGTGATGACGCTATCTGGAAGAGCAGAAGACAGGGCTGCTGCAGGAGCAGGCTCTGCTGGAGGCAGCAGCAGGTCAGTACTCTTACTCGGGAGAATAAACTCCGGTCTGAGTTGTCACAGGAGAGGAAGAACGTCCGCCTTATTTCCTGTGGCAGCACTTAGTGCTGTAGCCAGGTCTGCAACCTGCACCCGGGGACACCTTTGAATGGCCTTGTCTGCAGTTGCAGAGGTGGCTATCAGAAGGCCGCCTCACCCTCCCACCTTGGGACTAAGAGTCTCTCCTAAATCCTGTCCTGTGAGGCTGCATCTGCTCTTTCACGGTGTACTTCTAAGTATTCCTGGAAAGGAATGTAAATATTAAAGGGGATTGGAAGAATCTCTTCCAACAACAAGTTTACAGACCTGCCTGTGTCCTGTTCTCAGATACCGATATTTTGTGGGAGGGGTCGATAAGAAGCAGGCTGAAACAGATCTAAAAGTTGCATTGTAGACAGATATTTCACCTGCTTAATTGTTCAGGATTTGCAGAGGGGAAAGGATCCAGCGATGCTGTCCCTCTTGCCCAGCTCCCTGGGCTTCCTTGCTGTCAGCGCTGACATATGTACACGTTCAGAGATTTTGCCACTCTTCTCCCTCCCTGTCACAACAGGACAAGTGGAACCATGAGAGTACCACATGGTAGTACTAGGCCTAGGCACACAGAGGGGAAACAAACAGAAAGTCTAGTACTTTTTACTGTGTGGGTATTTATATAATGCCTGTTTACTTTTTGGTCACTACATATTAAAAAATAATTTAGATAAAGCATCAGTTTTTCTTTTCAGGTCCGGTGTCTAAAAGACTATGGAGAATTTGAAGTTGATGACGGCACTTCCATCCTGTTAAAAAAAAATAGCCAGGTATTTCTTGTCTTCATGTTCTTTAAATCTTACAAGAGTATTGAATGGTAGAAATATTGGGGGCCGGGTGTGGTGGCTCACACCTGTGACCCCAGCACTCTGGGAAGCTGAGGTGGGAGGATTGCTTGGGCTCAGGAGGATGAGGCCAGCCTGAGCAAGAGCAAGACACTGTCTCTACAAAAAATAGAAAAAGTTAGCTGGGTATAGTAGCACACACCTGTAGTCCCAGCTACTCGGGAGGCTGAGGCAAGAGGACTCTTGAGCTCAAGAGTTTGAGGTTGCAGTGGGCTATGATGACGCCACTGTACTCCAGCTAGGGCAACAAAATGAGATTCTGTCTTTTAGAAAAAAAAAAAACTAAGCATTTTCTAGGGCAGTTATCACAATGGGCCTTATTCTGGTTAAATGGTAGATAATTATCCAGAGGCTGTTAAACTGTTGGATTTAGTTCCTTTCATCAACTTACATTTATAAAAAAGTTGCCAAGCACTCATTTTAGCTCATACTTCACTTTATAAATCCTAGTTCTTTAGGAAACAATGATATAGATCAAGAATTTCTAAGTAGTTAGTATATAAACATAGCAGAATCTAACAGGGAAAGATTAAAATTGTAAAGTTGTAGCTTAAGCTAAATTTTCCCTCATAAACAATCTCAATATACTTATTGTTTCCTGAGAAATCTTCAAATTCACATTAGTTGAATTCATGTTAGCTAAATGTATTTTTCTCCTATCCCAGTTTTTTGAAGTTTCTGACAAATGACCTCATAAAAGCCATTTTTTTTCTTTGCCTGCTCTCGTAGTGTAGCCAGTTAGTATCTGATGACCCTAAGTCACTGGTGCTCACTTTGTTGATGCCGGAGAGCAAAAGAATGCTTCAGGTCACGTGGTCCTTGGGCTTATTTCCCTAACAGAGGGTGACTTGTTCTTTTATTTTACTAGTACCCTTGGAGCTTTAAATAGTTTTCTAAAACAAAGATTGAATATTTTAAAAACAGATTTTGAGGCTACCCCAAAGTCTTTGGTTATTAAGGCAACAATTTCACTCCCAAGTGTCCTTTTAGAAGTAGGACACTAATGATTTGAAAGCAGACGACAAATGAATACTCTTATAAGAATCTGTGTTTCTGGAGGATCCAGGAGGAAGCTCTCGTTCACAAGAACTAAGCCATCTTCATAAAGCAAGATACGCAAAATGTCCCTTCATCCCAAACACTGCTCTGTGGTTGAATTTCTTTCTCAAGCTTCACGGCTGATCTGCCCACCAGTGTGCACGTTTGCCTCTGTGCTGGGCCATTTCATTTTCTGTGTGGACCATGCAAAAACCTTCCTCATGGTGATGCTTCTGTCTCTCAGCTGGGACCCTATCCTAGATTATAAAAATGGAGACATTAAAAAAACCCTTATAATCAACCATAGTTGATAATAAGGGGCTTCTAATGCCCAACCACATCTATATCAATTTGCTATAGAATCTGTGGTGTCGATCATTCACATAATGTAAAAGTGTTAGTAGGGAAATGTTTTCTTAACGTATATTCTTTTATACTTGTCAATATGGCAAGTATTGTTTCTTTAAGTCCAGAAATCAGAGTTCCCCCTCCTTTTAATAACAGCATAAATAAACAACTAAGTGTGTTTTGTTGTGGTTTTCTTTTATTATTTTACATTTTTAAGACTTGTTAAAGATTCAGTTAACAAGTAGACAACAGCCCTCAGCCTGTGTGTCTTTATGACTGGTTTAGAAGGATTTGGTCACCAGCCTCCCATTAGGCCTTTGGGTTTGTGAGGCAGGACCTTTGGTGCACAATGCCACTGATGGTACATTTTGCTTCCTTGAAATCCTTAAGATTTCTTTGACTACCCGTGAGCTTGGAAAGTCTTCCTGCCTTGCTTCCTGTCCTGTACTGCCACCGCACCCCTATACTCTGGGGTGTAGTAAATGTTCACTTCTGTGCTAAGGAGGAAAGGAGATTTCTTTCCACTTGCCTTTGGTTCCCTGAGTGCAAGAGTGGTGTCCTCTCTGGAGGACACAGGACAAGCATTTAGCTGGGTAGCAGCATCTTCACACACAGCATGTGAACAGCAACCCACATTGTAAGTTTGGAACACTTTCAGTCCTTGAAAAATACAGGAGAAAAGTTGTCAGTGTTATTATTAGAACAATAAATGTTCAGACTCTCAAATCCTAGAGCAGTTTCATGGAGAAGATGTTCCTTTCCTTGGTCTTCCTGATTGGCTGCTGGACCAGTTATAACCCAGCATCCAAAATCTCCCCTATCTGAGTTTTTCTGTGCGTAACTTAAAAATGTGAACAGTAAGGAAAATATCTACTAAAATTCAGAAGTTTTTAGTTGAATTGAATTTAAGTAAACTATGAATTCATTTATAAAAATCAGAATTCAGTACAGCTCTAAGTGGCATCCATTTATCGGCGGATTAAAACAGTAAATACACTCATATAGTTGAGTTTAACTTTTAACTATTAATACTTAGCTATTGGAATTTGGAAACTATCTAATCAGTGTTGCTTTTTAATGATGCCAAAAGTAATTTCACATCCTTTCCCAAGCATTTCTCTGACTTTTCCCCCACCCCGTTCCCCTCAGCACTTTTTACCTCGGTGGAAGTGTGAGCAGCTGATCAGACAAGGGGTCCTGGAGCACGTCCTGTCGTGACGGTGACCGCACGTGATCCTGCGCCGGAGCACCGCCGGCCTTCACCAGCTAACTCAGAATCTTCTACACTCGCTCTCCACCCTCCTCCACCTCCCTCTTTGATTTAAAAACATACGGACATCCTTTAAGATAACCAGGAATACTCGGCTAAGCAGAATGATTTGCTAACTATTAGGAACTTTTGTTTTTTTATGTTGTACACTGTTGTGTTCTTTCTACTCCTTTTTGTAATAAGCTGTATCATAACATTCCTACAGTTATTACAATGTATTCTTTTAAATGAAAGTAAACATTACTATATTTTAATCTCTTTTAAATAATGAGAGTGTGCATCTTGTGTTGTTTTCTGGTTGTGCGTTGTATAAGCCAGGAGCTGAATTTCTGGAATACATGTTTCCATATCACATGGGCTGGTGATATATGGAAAGATGATGATCTGTAGAAATTTTCAGTATATTTAATGTTTAATGACTTGCTAATTTATCATCTGGCTGTTTGGGAAGGAAGGACACAATGGATTTTGCCCATTTTCAGTAGTGGCTGGTTTGGCTTGTGGCTATGGGTCAGCATGGGTATTACCACTTTGGAAAGGGAAATTAGGGCCAGAGAAGGAACTTGGTACCGTTTTCCCTGAGACTCACGTTGATCATGGAGTCACCTGAAGAGTGGGCTGGCTAAGTGGAGGTCCGTTTTTACCATCTGCTGGACTGTGAATGGTAGGAGTCCCAGCGGCATAAACTGGTCCAGCCTTGTGGTCAGTGGCCATTCCCCAGCCATGTCGTCTGAAACATTCAGACTTACACATCCAGACAGACCAGTTCCTAGCACATGCTGTGTATGCAGTTTGATTTTTATACAAGGGAATGTTTGTGGCCAAAATTATTGTCAAGAGATCAAGTAATAGACTTCACCTAGGATGTGGATCTGTTTGTTTTCTGACAGACCTGCTTAGGTCAGTAGGCTGCCCTTTACAGGTTATTTTCATTAGTGAAAATAATTTCTCCCCATAATCTTCACACCCAGATCAATTTCCTTAGAAATCTCTACTCAACAATAAGAAAAATTTCCCTAATGAGTCGGATGGATGATGTTGATGTTTTAGCTCTGGGTCAGTGGTCACTTCCCCTTTCCTCGTGTCAACTCCCACGTGCACAGGTGAGCCCTGCGGCCCACCCAGAATGGCTCGAGGGGACACTCCTGTGGAGGGTGTGTCATGTAGCCAGCCAGCATCTCTCCTGAACTTACATCATCTGGTGTCCTTTGTGTATGATTCCCCAAATAAAATAATAATTAAGTACAATCCTTATTTGAAATGAATGTATACTAGTTGCAAATTTTGACATTGTGGAGTTTATGTTAATTTATATTGACTGGTTCTCTAATTAGAATTGTGGCTAGAATTTTAAACCTGTCTTGTATCATTTTTCCTTACTCTAAAAGCAATCTGGGCCGGGCGTGGTGGCTCACGCCTGTAATCCTAGCTCTCTGGGAGGCCGAGGCGGGCGGATTGTTTGAGCTCAGGAGTTCGAAACCAGCCTGAGCAAGAGCGAGACCCCGTCTCTACTAAAATTAGAAAGAAATTAATCAGACAACTAAAAATATGTAGAAAAAATTAGCCGGGCATGGTGGCACATGCCTGTAGTCCTAGCTACTCGGGAGGCTGAGGCAGGAGGATTGCTTGAGCTCAGGAGTTTGAGGTTGCTGTGAGCTAGGATGACGCCACAGCACTCTAGCCCGGGCAACACAGTGAGACTCTGTCTCAAAAAAAAAAAATTAATAAAAAATAAAAGCAATCTGAGGCCGGGCGCGGTGGCTCACGCCTGTAATCCTAGCTCTCTGGGAGGCCGAGGTGGGCGGATCGTTCTGAGCTCAGGAGTTCGAGACCAGCCTGAGCAAGAGCGAGACCTCATCTCTACCAAAAATAGAAAGAAA
>CAUYSK010127044.1:0-14431 GCA_963575035.1 Avahi laniger
AAAAAAAAAAGTTCTGGTGGCCAGGCATGGTGGCTCACACCTGTAATCCCAGCATTCTAGGAGGCCAAAGTGGGAGAGTTGCTTGAGGTTAGAGTTTGAGACCAGCCTGGGCAACATAGCTAGACTCTTCTATAAAATAATAAAAATAAACAAATGAAAGTAAAGGCATGGAGAAAGATATATCATGCTAACATTAATGAAAAGAAACTGGAAGTAGCTATATTATTTTCAGACAGAGCAGATTTCAGATCAAGGAAAGTAATCAGGGATAAAGAGGGGCATTACACAATGATAAAGGGATCAATACTCTAAGAAGACATAATAATCCTTAGAATGTGAACTTTATGACAGATCATCAAAACACATGAGACAAAAACTAATAGAACTACAAGGAGAAATAGATAAATCCACTATTATAGTTGGAAACTTTAAGTCTCCTCTATCAGAAATGAACAAATCCAGCAGGCAGAAAATCAGTAAAGGCATAGTTGAACTCAACAACACCATCAATCAACTGGATATAACTGACATATATAGATTACTTCATCCAACAACAACAGAGTGCACATTCTTCTCGAACTCACATGGAATATTAACCACAGTAGACTACACGCAGGGCCACATAATACACTTTAACAAATGTAAATAAAGTAGAAATCATATGTCTGCTCTCAGACCACAAAGGAATTAAACTAGAACTTGGTAATAGAAAGATAGCTGGAAAATTGCCAAGTGTTTGGAGATTAAACAACACCTCTAAATAACACATGGATCAAAGAAGAAATCTCAAGAAAAATTTAAAAATATTTTTAACTAAATGAAAATGAAAAAGTAACTTACTAAGTTTTGTGAGATGCAGTGAAAGCAATACTTAGAGGGAAATTTATACCATTGAATGCATATATTAGAAAAGGAGTAAAATCTAAAATCAATAATCTAAGCTTCCACTTTAGGAAACTACAAAAAGAAGAGCATATTAGATTGAAAGTAAGCAGAAAAAAGAAAATGATAAAAACTGGAGCAGAAATCAATGAAATTGAAAATAGGAAATCAATAGAGAAAATTAAAAAATCCAAAGCTACCTACCCAGGCTAACTAAGAAAAAAGAAAGAAGATATAAATTACTAATATCAACAAGGAAAGAGAGGACTTTGTTACAGATTCCACAGACATTAAAAGGATAATAAAAGAATATTATGAACAACTCCATGCCTGCAAAATTGATAATCTGGGTGAAATGGACCAATTCCTTATAAGACACAATTTGCCAAAACTCACCCAAGAAGAAATAGACAATTTAAATAGGTCTATATCTATTAAGAAATTGAATCAATAATTAACAACCTTCTAAAACTAAAAGCATCAGGACTCAATGGGTTCACTGGTGAATTCTATCAAATATTTAAGAAAGAAATTGTACTAATTCTCTACAATCTCTTTTATAAAACAGAAGCAGAGCAAATAGTTTCTAACTCATTCAACGAGGCCAACATACACTTAATACCAAAACAGTCAACCCTAATACCAAAACTAGACAAACACATTACAGGAAAAGAAATCTACAGACCAATACCGCTCACGAACATAAATGCAAAAATCTTCAACAAAATATTAGCAAATCAAATCCAACAATATAACAAAGGAATTATACACCATGACCAAGTGGGATTCATCTCAGGTAATGCAAAGCTCACTCAGCATTTGAAAATCAATTAATGTTATCCATCACATCAACGAACTAAAGAAGAAAAATCATATGATAATATCAATAGATGCAGAAAAAGCATTTGAAAAAATCCAACACATATTTATGATAAAAACTTTTAGCATATGGGGAATAGAGAGGAACTTCCTCAACTTGATAAGTAATATCTACAAAAAAATCTGCAGCTAGCATTATGTTTAATGGTGAGAAACTTGAAGTATGCCCACTATGATTAAGAACAAGTGAAATATTATTTCGCAATTACGAAAAGAAAAAAAAAAGACAATGATGTCCTCTCTACTGCTTTTCAACATTGTGCTGGAAGGCTAGCTAATTCAATAAGATAAGAAAAGGAAGTAAAAGGAATATAGATTCAGAGGGAATAAATAAAACTGTCTTTGTTTGCAGATGACATGATTATCTATGTAGAAAATCTGAAAGAATTGACAAAAAATACTCCTGGAACTTGTAAGTGATTATAGCAAGGTTATAGAATACCAGCTTAATTGCAAAAGTTAACCACTTTCCTATATATCAGCAATGAACACATGTAATTTGAAATTAAAAATATATTATTGTTTACATGAGAACACCCCAAAATACTCAGTCTAAAAAAATGTGAAAAATCTATATGAAGAAAACTGCAAACTCTGATGAAAGATATTGAAGAACTAAATAAGTGGAGAGATATTTCATGTTCATTGATAGAAAGACAAATATTGTCAAAATGTCAGTTCTTTTCAACTTTATCTGTAGATTCAATGCAATTCCAATAAAAATTCCAGCAAGTTACTTTGCAGATATTGACACATTGGTTCCAAAGCTTATATGAAGAGGCAAAAGATCCAGAATAGTCAACTCAATATTGAAGGAGAAGAACAAAGTCAGAGGGCTGGCACTCCCCAACTTCAAGACTTACTATTTATATAAAGCTACAGTAATTAAGACAGTGTAGTATTGGCAAATAAATAGACAAAGAGATCAATGGTTCAGAATAGAGAGCCCAGAAACAGATCCACATAAAAATAGTCAACAGATCTTTGACAAAAAAGCAAAGGCAATATAATGGAGCAAGTACAGTCTTTTTTATAAATTGTGCTGGAACAACCAGATATCCATATGCAAAAAAAAAAAAAAAAATCTGGACATAGAACTTACATCTTCAGAAAAATTGAAAAATTAACTCAGAATGGATATGAATCATGGACCTAGATGTGAAATGCAAAACTTAGAACTCCTAGAAGACAACATAGAAAGAAATTTAGATGACCTTCAGTATGGCAATGACTTTTTAGGTAGAACACCCAAGTCACAATCCATGAAAGAAATAATTGTTAAGCTGGACTTTGTTGACATGAAAAATCTTCTGTTCTGCAAAAGACAATGTCAAGTGAAAGAAAAGACAAGCCACAGATTTGGAGAAAATATTTGCAAAAGACACATCTGATAAAGGACTGTTATCCAAAATATACAAAGAACTCTTAAAACTCAACAATGAAAAGATAAAAAATGCAATTGAAAATTGGACAAAAGATCTGCTATGATTTGAATATGGATTGTTCCCACCAAAACTCATATTGAGGCTTGGTCCTCAATAGGACAGTGTTGGGAGGTGATGACTTTAAGAAGTGATTAGGTCATTAAGATGGATTAAGGTCTCTCCTGAGATTCTGAGGTAATTCTCCTGGGAATAGATTAATTCCTAAGAGAGTGAGTTCTTACAAAGCAAGTTTACCTCTTGTGTTTTGCCCTTTCTTGCCTGTGTCCGGTTCCCCTTCCATTTCTCCACCATATTTTGTTGTAGCACAAAGGCCCCCACCAGAAGCCACCAGATGTGGCCACCCAAACTTGAACTTCCCAGTATGCAGAATTGTTCCCTAAATAAACCCCTTTTCTTTATAAATTATCCAGTCTCAACTATTCCGTTACAGCAACACAAAATGGAATAAAACAAGATCTGAACAGACACCTCACCAAAGAATATATATAGATGGCAAGTAAGCATATGAAAATATGTTCAATATCATATGTGATTAGGAAATTGCAAATTAAAACAAGAAGATCACTACACACCTATCAGAATGGCCCAAATCCAGAACACTGACAATACCAAATGCTGGGGCAGATAGGGAACTACAGAAACTCTCATTCACTGCTGGGAGGAATTCAAAATGGTACAGCTAGCCACTTTGAAAGACACTTTGGCAGTTTCTTACAAAACTAAAATATTTGGTATTTGTCCAAATGAACTCAAAATTTATATCTACACAAAAACCTGCATATGGAATGTTTATAGCATCTTTATTCATAATTGCTAAAACTTACAGGAAATCAAGATGTCCTTTAGTCAGTGAATGGGTAAATAAACTGTGGTACATACATACAATGACATACTATCTAACACTAAAAAGTAATGCGTTATCAAGCCACAAAAAGACATGGAGGAACCTTAAATGTACATTGCTAAGTGAAAGAAGCCAATCTGAAAAGGCGACATACTGTTTGATTCTAACTATATGACCTTCTGGAAAATGGAAAGCTATGAATACAGCAAAAGGATTAGTCATTGGCAGGGTCAAGGGGAGAGAGGAATAGGTGGAGCACGGAGGATTTTCAGGGCGGTGGAACTACTCTGTATTATACTACAATTGTGAATACATATCATCATACATTTGTCAAAACCCATACGATGTATAACACCAAGAATGAACCTTAATGTAAACTTTGGACTTTGGGTGATAATGATGTGTCAATGTCAGTTGTCCAACTACAACAAATGTATCACTTCAGTGGGGGATGTTCATAGTTGGGGAGGTTGTGCTTATGTGGGGGACAGGAGTTACATGGGAACTCTGCACTTTTTCTGTTTAATTTGGCTGTGAACCTAAAACTGCTCTAAAAAAACAACATTTATTAATTAAAAAAAAGAAGGTGGTGATTCCAGTTTAACATCCATACTCTAAGCCTAAATTTGAGAAGGCATTTCTTTTCCATTATTAATTGTAAATAAAAATGGAGGAAAAGAGCATCTTCTTTTCTTTCTGAGGTGGCTACAATGTAGGGGACTGAGGAGTAGTAGATATTGTTTCATTCCTACTGCCATGGATAAGCTCTCTGGGGAGCAGTCAGATGATAAGGGGAGAGGGAGTGTGGGAGGCCACCGACCGAAATAGCCCCTCACCCTCCCAGTCCACCACATAGCTACAGGAAGCCCCCTGCACTTGGTAGGGCAGAATCATCAAAAAGAAATGCAAAGAAGAAAGGAGGGAGAAAGGGACATAATAGTTGTGTCTAACTGTAAGAAATCCTTATAAAAATTAAATCCCAGAAAAGAGAGAGATTATGATGTAATTATTTGCTTTACAGAAATATTTCCAATATCTTATAAAAACATTTTAGAATATTTTTCAATAGGTAATACATGCAAATACATTTAATAACAAAAGCCAATAATTGTACAGCACATACTATGTTCATTGTTCTGCTTTCTGTATAATCGACTCATTTAATCTTCATTATAATCCCTATTTTATCGCTAAAACAATTTAGGCCGGGTTACAGACACATGCAGCCACTAAAAGGCAGAGCCAAGTTTCCAGAGTCATGCTCTTAACTTGACCACCCCCTCAATAAGACACAAGAGAAATGCTCCCCTCCCCAGAAGCCACCATTTCCTGGGGATTCTTCCAGAAGATAGAAAATTCAAGGAAACCTTTTTTTGTAGGTTCATTCAAATCAGTTTTTTAATCAGCAGTTTGGAAAATGGATTCCAGTGCTCCTTTCCATCCACAGGGTTAGTTCTGAGCCATAAACTGTGAAGTCCCCGGGCGCCTGCAGAGAGGCACTGCCTGTTACATTGCCACCTGTAAGTCCACAGACCCACAAACAAGGGGCCTCTGATTTACTGGGCTTCTCCCTGCTGGTCCACAGAGCAGTTAATCTTCTGCCCTGGGGCAGAGTTTGACAGCTCCCAGAGGTACCATGAAGTACTCTTTTCAAAGTGAAATTCTCAATCAAATAGATTTGAAACAGACTTGGTCTGGATCCAGGTACAGACTCCCCACCCCCCATTCCCCCAGGCAGCGGTTGGCTACACTTCACTTCCTGGGTTGTTTGAGTCCTCTGGTGCAGACTGTGGTTTTCCTTCAATAAAACTGATTTAAAGCCTTCATTCTTCCTGTTTTAAAACTGTGCCAGGGATAATCATTCTGTCTTCTCCAAGCAGTGCACAAAATTTAAACAGGGCTCTGTGGCCACCTCCATGGTAGATTATTGGATAGATACTCTATTAGACCCATTTAATTGCTTTTTGAAGAATCTCTTATCTTTGTTCAATTACAACTATTTTTTTATTCTTCCTTTGTTTCCTCAGTTGAAGTTTTATTTCGATTCTTTCTAAGTATTCAGTTTTCCCTTAGACATTCAGATTACTCCCTATATTAGATTAGTGCCCAGGGCTCTCCTCAGGTTCACAGGGGTGCTTTAGTGGTTTTCCAGTGATGTCAATGACAAGGAAAGAGTTTCCCTCTCTTTCTGTAAATCTTAATGAGAAAGAAAAAAATGCAAAGGATGATTGATTTCTTCTTGT
Source organism: Avahi laniger (assembly GCA_963575035.1). NCBI lineage: Eukaryota > Metazoa > Chordata > Mammalia > Primates > Indriidae > Avahi > Avahi laniger. The sequence continues at coordinate 6,294 of CAUYSK010127044.1, forward strand.
GGGGCTGTGGCAGGGGGAACATTTTTGCGAGGGGAGAAGGTGTATAGGAAATTTCTAGCAGCTTTATGGTTCTTACTAATGATTTTATTAGAAGTCCGTTGCTGGGCACCTCATCCTTCTGTGCTCATTTTATTACTGAGTGTATTGACGTGGAAACTGTTAATGCTGTTTCCATCTTCCTTTGCTCCTGGCGCATGGTGGGGCTGTACTTCTTTGCTCCTTTAGAAGTAAGGTGAGACCATGTGATCTCCTTTGGCCAATGGACTATGAGAAGTGACATGTACCATTTCTAGGTGAAAACCTTAAAAGTCTGTATATGATTCATCAGGTCCCCTTCCCAGTGCTGCAGCGATTGTAGAAGTAAATGTTCAGATACAGACTCCACAGCCTGGGTCCTTGAGTGACAATGATTAGAAGAGCTCCCTTCCAATCTGCAATGGACAGTGAAAAATTAACTTCTGCTGTATTAAGCCACTGAGGCTTGGGAGCTGCTTGTTACCATATTGTTACTTCCTGATAAAATTCAGAATAATCATAAATAAGTAGTAAAAGCATCGCTGGATGTTTGCCTCAATCCATGAGTACAAAAGTTAAAGTCTGCCTTTTCATCTGATTAAGCAATCTCAGATAAAATATCAATACAATTTATTTATTTAACAAATATATACTAAGGATTTACTATGTACAAAGCATCATATTAACGGTAGCAAAAACCGTATTTGATTATTAGGCCTTTTTAAAATAAAACACTGAAATTTCAGATATCTCAAAACAGCCAAAATAACCAAGATACTGTGCAGAATGCTTTTATTACAATTTCTCAATTCATCTGAGCATTTTACAGCTATAAAATTGTTAAAGGATGGTTTTCCCAAAAAAAGGTAAAATCATGACTCTTATGCAAATATAAAATGAACACATGTCGAAGATTTTACTTAATTCATTACTTAATGAAGAAACTGGAAACATATCACAACTTGTTCAAAGGAGAAGTCAAAAGAACCACAAATTTATATGGAATAAAGAAATGTTAAAATGAATTTACAAAGGGAAACAAAAGATTTTGTCACTGGAGTGGGGAGTTTGTGGGGGGAATCAAACCACCACACCACAATTCTACCACAGAATTTATTTGCATGACAATAGATAAGAATTATTTTGGATTGCATTCAATTGTCTACAAATTACAGAGCTTTAAAATATTAAATAACTCGAAGTCAATGAAAGACTACAATCAGATAACACAAAAAGTGTGTTCTAGACATGCAGTTTCCCATTAGAGATACCTAGCAATCTCTTTGCTTGTTCTAAATTTCCTTACTGAGTGAATTTTCTAAATAAAAAATAGAAACAAATAAGTAATAAGAGGATTCTTCAAAAAATTCATGACAAATGTGTATATTATGAGAAACACTATGCATGGATTTAAAAATTTTTTTGCTCCGAAATAAACTCATACTAACTCTTTATAATGTGTCTGAACAAGATCTAGTTTGAGGCACTAAAAAGGATAAGACATCAGTCTGAAAAGAGCCCCAATCAGAGCAACATGAATTCTGCTAAAATTGAAGCCAGAACAAACATCAAATTTATGGTGAACGCTGGGAGCGGTGGCTCACACCTGTAATCCCAGCACTTTGGTGGATGAGATAGGAGGATTGCTTGAGGCCAGGAGTTTGAGACAACTCTGGGCAGTATAGCAAGACTTCATCTCTACAAAAAATAGAAAAATTTGCCAGGCGTGGTGCTATATGCCTGTAGCCCTAGCTACTTGGAAAGCTGAGGCTCAAAGATTGCTTGAGCTCAGAAGTTTGAGGTTACAATGAGCTATGATTGCACCACTGAATTCCAGGTTGGGTGACAGACTGAGACCCTGTCTCAAAAAGAAAAAAATTGTATGGTGAAGCTTGGGTGGAAGAACGATGAAATTATTAATGATTTATGAAAAATTTATGAGGACAAAAAAATGCCCCAGAGAAATCGTCTGTTTATAAATGGATAACTTGTTTTAAGAAGGGACCAGATGATGTTGAAGATGAAGCCCACATCAGCATCTTGTTCATGCCCTAATTGAATAGGACCAACAATTAATAGTGAAAAAAATACCCAACACTGTAGACATCTCAAATGGTTCAGCTTACACAATTCAGACTGAAAAATTAAAGTTGAGCAAACTTTCCACTTAATGAGTGTCAAAACCATTGCACCCAGATCAGCTACAGTCAAGAGCAGAGCTTTCAATGGAAATTTTTAAACAAATGAGATCATTTGTTTAAGCACTTCTTTAAAAAATTGTAACAGGAGATGAAACGTTTCTTTACCAGTATCATGCTGATGACAAAGTGCAATTAAAGCAACGGCTGCTAAGAGGTGGAAGTGGCCCAGTCAAAGCAAAAGCAGACCTGTCAAGAGCAAAGGTCATGGTAACAGCTTTTGGGGACGATCAAGGCATTTTGCTTGTTGACTTTCTAGAGGGCTAAAGAATGATAACATTTGGTAATAGAGAGTGTTTTGAGAAAGTTAGCCAAAGTTTTAGCAGAATAATGCCCAGGAAATCTTCACCAGAGTCCTTCACCACAGCAAGGCTCCTGCTCATTCCTCTCATCAAACAAGGGCAATTGTGTAAGAGTTTTGATGGGAAATTTTTAGGCATCCACCTTATTGTCCTGATTTGGCTCCTTTTGACTTTTTTGTTTCTTTCTTAATCTTAAAAAAAAAATCTTTAAAGAGTCCCCATTTTTCTCTAGTAAATAATGTGAACAAGACTTCATCAACTTGATTGAGTTCCAGAACCCTAAGTTCTTTAGGGATAGACTAAATGGCTGGTATCATCACTTACAAGTGTTTTGAACTTGATGGAACTTATGTTGAGGAATGAAGTTTTTATTTTTTATTTTATCTTTTCATTTCATTTTTCCATGAACTTTTTGAAGTCTCTTTATACTATTTGCTCAGTGCTTTCTCAGTGCTAGGCAGCTATACTTTGGTCTTTTCAAGAATATCAAATAAATGGAATCACACAGCATGTAAACTTTTTAATTTGAAATAATTATGGATTCACAGAAAGTTGTCAAAATAGTGCAGAGAGAGCCCGGTACTTTTCACCCAAAGATGACATGTTATGTAACTATCATGCAATATCAAAACCAGGAAATTGACGTTGGTATGATCCGCAGACCTCATTTGGATTTCATCCGTTTTACATGGCACCTGCTTGTGGCTGTGTGTGTAGTTCTACACAATTTTAGCACACGTGTAGATTTATGTAATCACTACCACAATCAAGATACGGAACTGTTCCATCACTGCAAAAATCCTTGTGGTACCTCTTTATAGTCACATCTGGGGGACTTAAATTTTTTGGAGCCTTTCTTTATGTGTTCTACTCCTCTCCCCCTTTTAAAAAAAAACCCTCCTTCAATGTAATTAAGCAGAATTACTTTTTTTGGTACTGTAATGTTTATTTTTTGACTGACGTGATTATATGTAGAAAGTTCAATAAAAGAAAAATTTTACTCTGTCTTTTTTGTTATTATTCACTTCATTTCATGATTATTACTGAAAATAATTGTGTTCCATATAGAAGGGTGTGTTAAAAATGATCTATCCCAGGTGTCGGATGTGCTATGTAGGTCACTATTCGGAAACGAGATGCTCAGACATCACCAGGCATCAAGGAGTGAACAGAAGCCCAACACTTAGAATGAGTTCAAACTCTTACAGCTGTTGAGCCAAATGGCAGAACTTGAATCATTTTTCCTCTTCACTGCTTTTTAAAAAAACACATTTCATAACGAAAGTATGACATGCTGAAGCTCTAAAAAATGTCACGTTTTGGTAGTAAATAGATGAGCTGTGGAAATGGGATAAATCAAATTTATTTTTAAATTAAGAAAGCTTTTGTAGGAAAAAAGTACTTTCTAAACCTATCAAATCCCAGTGCTTTCTCTGGGCTCTTATTTTGCCAACCAATCATATTTATTATGTTAATTTAAGAATAGCTGTAGACACGCTGTCTCCAATTTTTGTCTATTTGCTTATAGATTAAAATAAATGTTATTCTTGAAGCAGATTGCTGCTTTGGAATTACAAGAACATTGTTTAGCCATATTGATTTGTGGAGAACTCTGACTTCTTACCCACCCCATTCATATTCTTCTTTGTACAGTTGTTTCTCTCTTGGATTAATATTTATTGTAAACGTGAGGATGGTTTGCAGTCTTTGCTCAAGTTATTCCTCTCGACTTAGCCTCTGGTCATGCTGGAATTTTTCTCCTAAGATATTCCATGCAGCTCCTGGTGGCACATCTTATTTGCAGACTCCAGATTGGAATAATAAAAAATTAAATCTTAATACTAATGGGCAAAAGCAAGTAGAGGACATTTTTTCCCTCCAAAGTTTACTTTTTTATTGACTGTTTATGTGTAGTCTCTTTTCTATATAATTGGAATTATAAGCCAAAGTGTGGACAATTTTCAAAGCAGACATAACCAGTTCATTCCTATAATTGAATAAATGCGTGTCTCTGGTTCTTGGGGCATGGCTTTGCCCAGAGATCTACGTACATTGCCATTAATGGAGAAAACAGGACATTGATGTGTCTCCTTCATGTAAGAGGAATATCTTCCACTTGCCTCTCTAGATTGACTCTCTACCTTTCCCTATCTGCCATTGCCATCTAGCAAACAAAGATACAAAATAAGAAACATCTGTACCCCCATAATATGCTGAAATAAAAAAAAAAAGATATAAGGTAAGAGTAAGGTCAGGCATTTTCTTCCTGTTCTTTCTCGTTCTTCTTGCTGAAGGTTGGCTATGTCCCCCTCGAAGGCCATGGCCCCTGGAGGTGGCCTCTTTCCTGGCTAGAGTTACTCTCTGCACCCAGTAACTGCTTTCTTCTCTTGACACTCAGGCCTTGGAGTGACAATGGCTCTCCCTGTTGCTTCACCCTTTCTTCCTGGTTTCCTTTAATCCTGCCCCACCACTGAAAACGATCCCATGGTTAATTTTCCTCAGTATCCCATTAGAAAGTGCCATCTGTTTTCCATCAGAACTCTGATTGACACAGTGGTTCCGACTAGGGGAGAGTAGATCATGTTTTGTAAAGATATAAATTGTAAGTAAAGATATAAATAATTGTAAATTGAGCCATCGAGCTATTGACTTACATAAGTCTATGGCTATGGGCTTACATAACTTCTAGGATGATTTAGCTTAGTTTATGATGCATCTTCAGCTAGAGCTGAATCCTAATATCTCTGGTCCTGGAGGCCTTGGATGTGGTTCTACTCATTCACTATTAGACATAATTTTACAATAAAGATTTCAATGCATATAACATTATCTTTCTTTTACTCTCTTCCTTGTGTACAGACAATTGTTTGATATTTATGGAATTCAAGTTACTTAATTTATTGACCTTTCAAATATATACATGTGTATATGTAAGAGCATGTATGTGTGTATATATGTATACACATATGTAAAATTTTAAAAGGAGAAAGAATAAATGATTAACTCAATCATGATAAATTCATACCATTGAATACTGTATAGTCATTAAAAAGAATGAAATATGTACTAATATGAAAATTGCTCCAAGATAATTTTTTACTTAACCAAATCAAGACCAGAACAGCAACAACAAAAACGTAGAATCAAATGACTTGTGTAGGTGTCATCCTCAAGACTGGACTGGGGAGGGTATATGTACCAGGGCACTGACCCTGGGGGAATGGAGTGGGCGAGTGTGAAGTGTGCTTTCATATTTGCTGTCTATGCTTAGGTATTGCGAAGGATTGTGTATCTTTTACAACACGTGTTTTGGGCACATCTATGCTTTTTCCTAAAACTTTACCAAAACGACAGCGAAGACATAAAGAGACAATAAAGGGCAAGCAGCACAGACAGGCGACAACAGTAGCTTAGAGGTAACAACAAAATTTTGAAAAGTTGAAAGTGGAGAATAAGTGATAACTGAATTGGCAGAAAAGTAAAAACTGAAGCTTGTGTTTCTGCAGGGGTTGTTGCCAATGAGAAGCAAACTGATTCATGGTCTACAATACTTGAGAGACTCAAGAAATTAGAGACACCATGTTCCTTCAAATAGGGAGAAGATTTGGGAAAAAAATAGGAAAATTAGTTTAGAGTTTGAATAAAGAGCAGCGAGATCCCTTGAACTTCTATCCCACCCCTGAAATCCAGTGATTACACTCCCCCAACCCCAGCAGGAAGGGGAGGTTTCATTCCTGGAAAAATAATACTAGACACTGTCAACTCAGGGGTGACAGGCACAACTGAACGCGGGAATGAGGCACGGGACAGAACACAGTGGCAGTGAGTGAAAGGCTACATATCACATGGTGAAACCCCAGGCTTGTTCCCCTCCTCAGCCACAAGGATGCTGACAGGAAGGCTCATACCCCTCACTCAGGAGCCTGGATAATTCTTTTTTTGAGAAGTTCCCCCAAAAGACCTATTCACCTTTAGGGTTATCCAACAAACCATCCAAATCCCACCAGTCAACAAGCCTCATTCATGTACTCGGAGCTTCCAGTTTGCCTTTCAGTGCCTCACTTTTAAATATGAATTTTTGAGGAAAGCCTCTGACATGAAAAAATAGGAACAAAACAAACAGAAAAAAAGGAACTCAGACGAATCAAAGAAGTTCAAGGAGCAGCAAAGGACTTCAAACAAACTATGAATATCCTCAGAAATATAAGAGATTATATTGCAATCATAAAATAACGACAGGATGCTAAGACAGTAGAATAATCAAAGAACAAGAAAGAGTTTTAGAAATTAAAAATATTTTAAGTGAGAAATTCAACAGAGGGGTTGAAAGACAAAGCTGAAGAATTTCTCAAAAGTAGAAGAAAAAAGAGGAAAAAAAGGAGAGAAAAAATAGGAAAATTAGGGCAGTTAAAGAGGTTCACCATCTAATTAATAAGGATTTCAGAGAGAAGACAAAAAAGAGAGGCAGAAATTGTCAAAGATACATATTAGGCCGGGCGTGGTGGCTCACGCCTGTAATCCTAGCACTCTGGGAGGCCGAGGCGGGTGGATAGCTCAAGGTCAGGAGTTCAAGACCAACCTGAGCAAGAGCGAGGCCCCGTCTCTATTAAAAATAGAAAGAAATTATCTGGACAACTAAAAATATATATATAGAAAAAAAAATTAGCCGGGCATGGTGGCACATGCCTGTAGTCCCAGCTACTTGGGAGGCTGAGGCAGGAGGACCATTTGAGCCCAGGAGTTTGAGGTTGCTGTGAGATAGGGTGACGTGCTCTAGCCCAGGCAACAGAGTGAGACTCTGTCTCAAAAAAAAAAAAAAAAAAAAAGGATACATATTAGTCTGAGTTCTCCAGAGAGAAAGAACCAACAGGGCCTACAATATTCAGTACAGTAACATGCTGTACACATTTGTAGCCTAGGAGCAATAGGAGTTAATTTTTTTAATAAAATAATAATAATAATAATTGGCTCTTGTGGTTATGGAGGCCAAAAAGTCCTGAGATCTGCAGCCAGGAGGCTGGGGATGCAGGACAGCCGATGGTACAGCTCCAGTCTGAGTCCAAAGGCCTGAGAAGCAAAACAGGAGATGGTGTAAGTTCCAGTCTGAGTTCATGTCCAAAAGCAGAACAAGACCTTTGTCCCTCCTTGAAGACAGAAAGAAAGAGTGAGTTGTTACTCAACGTTTTCTGTTCCAGTCAGGCCTACAGTGGATTAGACGAGAGCCACCCACACTGGGGAGGGCAAACCTGCTTTACTCACCCTCACAGACACACCCAGAGTAATGTTTAACCAAATATCTTGACACCCCACAGCTCAGTCAAGTTGACACATGAAATTAACCATTACAGATACGATATAGAAACATGTTCCGGAATGAAGGATGGGACTCCCTGGTGCAGGGCCCCAGTGAGGATGACAAATAAAAACGGTCTATACCAAGGCACAGCACTGCAAAATTTCCATTAGGGGTAAAAAGAATCTGAAAGCTTCCATAGAGAAAAGAGAGGTAGGTCACCAGGAAATAGAATGGCACAGGACTCCCAACAGCACTAGTAGCTAACAGATAATGGAGCAGTGACTTTGAAATTTTGAGACAAAATCTCTCCAACCCAATTCTCTGCCA
>CAUYSK010127047.1:0-39988 GCA_963575035.1 Avahi laniger
TCATTAAAATAGTATGGTCCATATCTTCTCTTCTCTTTTTGTCACAATTAGGATAATTTTTAGGGGATCTATTTTATGCTATTATTATTTCACAATCTTTATTTTTATCATATATTTTATAATTCTAAAATTTAATAAGTAAAATCTTAGATGTCTTCTTTGAAAATATTTCATAATTATCCTCTGTTGCAACTTCCTAGATGTCGTTCTAATGCGGCAAATGAAACCCACTGTTTTAATGCAGCAGATGAAGCCAGATTTTCTCAATAGGAGTGATCTGTATGGGAGGAAGAGTCATGTGTGGAGATTCTGTTAAATATTTCAAGTTATCCAATCATTTTTAATTCGAAGCAACACACAGTTGTTCTCTACATAGTTAGTGCACTACTCGGATTTTCCAAGTGTGTCCGGACTTCAGATTTTTCCCTTCACGTCCCGAAGTAGGAATTTGAAACACCAAATGATTTAATTTTGGTTTGAACATACATGGCTGTGAGAATGTTATTTGCTCCAGTAACCTCTTCATGTTTCCTTGAGATTCAGGTTGTAGGCCAGTTCTGTCACTCACTTCTGTGACTTTTAATAATCTAAGGTCTCTTGGTCTTAGATTTCTCATCTATAACATGAGAGTACAGGTGTAAATTATTTCTAATTTTGAAGATGTATTTTGGATAACAGGGCTCACTTGTCACCCCTTTTTTTCTGCACCTATTAAACAGTCATAAGATGTCTTCTCACTAGTTTCATATAGAGTTCTCTATTTCATATAGAGTTGAACATGAAACTCCTGGTAGCATGATGGCCATTCTGTCTTTATCGTTGATCATCTTGTTTCATGCCCATATTTTCAATGCCATTTTTTCTTATAAAGAAAAATGGTTTGGTGTGCTTTCTTTAAAGGATGCCAATGGATAACTCAAGTATTTATTTTGTGTTGATGTCTACTCCTTGAAAAACTAAAGAAACATGTTATGCTTGTCAAATGTACACTATTTTATCTCCTTTCTCCATAATAGAAAAGGGGGTGGAATTCCTTGACCTGGCATGGTTTAACATCAATGCTCAATTCACCAGAGTTATGTAAGACAATTTTGTAGGGGCATTTTTTTGGATATTAGGGATAATTTTAATTTATACTTAGAAAAAATTAGATATTTTATTTCAAGTTGTTCCAATACTAATTTTATTTTTTATTTTTTGATTCCTACAATATTCATTTTTTGCCACAAGTGTTTCATAGATGGAAGCTTCATGTGGTTTGTATGTTTTCATATTCTTTTTGCGAAGGGAGTGGATGTCTGGTAAACCAAAAGGAAGGGTTTACCATGCTTAGATTGCTTCCATCCACTGCACAGAAAACTGGCTTGTTCTTCCTTCCCATCATCCCTTAAATTGTCAAAGACTTGCAGGGCTGAGGTTATGAAATAAGTACTCTATATTCGTAAAAAAACTTTCTGGTGAGATCATTGGACATCTTTGTTTTAAATAAATCCATCCATATCTGTTATTTTTCAAAACTGAACTTATTAGACTCTGATTAAAATTGGCACAAAAGTAAACAAAATGAGCAAGTTTTATACATTCTTTAAAAGACGAATTAATGAAAAAGCTTATTAGCACCTGTTTTGATTATTTAAAAAGTCCATTTTTATGAATTACAAATTCTGTGAAAATTGCTATTCAGAACAGTTTTCAGGCCTGATTAACATTTGTTTGAAATAGAATTTTAAAAATATAATTCTTTTCTTACTGAAGTGGAAGAGCTCATTGTTATAAATGAATACTTCCTTTTAATAGTGTGATGTATTTTCTCCATCTATTAATACATATCAAATATCTATATCTAGATTCTTTTTGAAGTTGAGGATTTGCACAGATTAAATTGTATATTTTATCTTTTTCTAGTTGTACTGGAGCAGGTGCTCTCTGATTTCAGAAATTAACTAAAACTGTCCACTTTATCTTTTTATTTGTATGGAATATTATCCTCATTTTCTTTATTAGCTCCAGCCAAGGCACTAACACAACTTTTTATCAAGAATGCTGTGGAATGATAGAGACATTATTAACATGTCATTGCTGCAAGGACTTAGGAGTCGGTTAATCAACACGTCAATTTGACAAACATTTGCAGAGTATTAAGTATGTGCCAATCAGTGTCAAACCCTGAGGACTTAGCATTGGAAAATACACTGCCTGCCTTCAAACTGTCCACAATATAGTAGGTGCAATAAATCATAAATTACAGTATAGTCAACGTATGCATACCATAGGAAGAAAGTAATCAAAACATCCCATTTTACACACACACATATAATTTATTTTTATAGATTTAGGATTACAAGTGCAGTTTTGTTATTACATGTGGATATAATGTATAGTAGTGAAACCTGAGCTTTTGTGTACTCATCACCCGAATAGTGTACATTATACCCAGTAAGTAATTTTTCAACCCTCACCACCCTCCCACCTTTTGGAGTCTCCAGTGTCTATTATTTCATTCTCTATGTCAATGCGCACATGTTGTTTAGCTCTCACTGATAAGTGAAAACACGTGGTATTTGATTGTCCATTCCTGAGTTGCTTCACTTAGGATAATGGCTTCAAGTTTCATCCAAGTTGCTGCTAAAAAACATGATTTTATTCTTTTGTATGGCTTAGTAGTATTCCATGGGGCATGTGTGTGTGTATGTATGCACACACACACGCACACATATATAATATATATATATAGAGAGAATGCTCACATTTTCTTCATCCAATTATCAGTTAACAGACACAGGTTGATTCCATATCTTTGCTATTGTGAATAGTGCTATAATAAACATACAAGTGCTGATATCTTTTTGATATAATGATTTCTTTGGCACTGCTTTGGCCACCACCACTGGTATTTCACTGGGTCATGTGTAGCCGGAATCTGCTGGCTTTGAGCCAGCACATCTTCAAGACCTGCACAGGCACTGCAGACTTTGTGGCCTGATTGCCTTTCAAATTAATCCTGAGCCTCAGGCTACTCTCTCAGCTGGTGGTGGGGGGAGTCTGAACTCCAGTTTCTATTGCTGGAACAGACGATTCCCCTTGGCAGAGCTGGTCTAAATGCACCCTCTTTCAGTGTTGGCAAAACTCTGCCCGGTGTTGTGTTCCCCTGTGACAGGGTGGCCCTGAGTTCCAGTGCTAAGTCCCATAGTCACTTCAGTCTCCTTCCTCCCAGCACACAGATTCTTTTTCCACCCAGGGTTACTGGCAGGGTACTGTTGGGGGAGGCGGAGGAGTGGCAGAGGCAATGCAGTACTGTCTTTCCTGCTCTCCTCAGGGTCTCTTTCCTTGGCGTAATGTTAAAACCAGGTACTGTGATGGCTCATCTGATTACCTGATTTTTGGTTCTTAAGGTGCTTTCTTGGGTGGATAGTTGTTGAAATTGATGTTCTTGCAGAGGGACAGTGGCTGGAGGGTTCTAGTAGGCCATCTTGCTCCACCCCTCTTCCCCTAAATATACACACACACACACACACACACACACACACACATATATAAAAATCCAGAGATTTTTGTTTTTCAACTATGTTTATGATATATTTTGCCACTCAGAAGTTTTTATGTAGTTAAATTTACTGTATCTTTTATGCTTTCTGGGTTTCATGTCATGTTTGGAAAGGCTTTCCCCATTTCGAATTCTAAACTTATTATATTTTCTTTTGGCATTTTTAGAGTGTTTGTTTATTTCGCTTTTGCTTTAGATTAGTCTGAATTAGTTTAGCTGCAAGATATGCCAAAGAAATACAGTATAGCTTTGGAGTTTTGTCACAGAGCTAGATATTGGTTTCAGTTACGTTACTGAGCATAAATATTTCACTCACTGGTTTAAACTAATGAAGTGGTATTGTTATTGTCATCATAATTTTTTTTATATTTATATGGCAAAATGTTTCATGTCAGTAATAACTCCTAAAATTTTTCACATTTGCCAAGAAGTGTATGACTGTAAACAGAGCCCATGTCATTCCTTGCAGCTCTCAGGTTGACTTTGCATTAATATTTAGTGTTGCAGTGATTTAGCAGAGCAACCGTTCTGTTCCTATGCAAAAATATATTAAGCTAGTGACCTTCCTCTAAAAAACAATTATGTGACAACATATACTATAGCCCTATGGTAAGAGTAGCATTTATATCAATTAAGAATAAAAAAATGCAACTTCATCTCAGCTTTCAACTAGAAAGCTTTAGTGAGGCAAACCTGTGTCACTTATTTCCATATATTCATTTGTATTGAATAAATTTTTTGCTCAGATGGTCCTCATGTTCTAAAAGATATATTTGGGCATTGTGCCATTTATACATCTGCATAAGCTACTTCAGGCACAAGACATTCTACTTTGAAAGTAAAACCAGCTTGCTGGTGGCTAAAAGTAGGGAGGATGATCTATCTTCCTGGAAGTTCTTTTGAGAGCATCTCAGCACTTATACTGTAGAGACACAATTTGAAGGAAGAAATCCCATGTTTAATGAGGAAGTCTATGAAACTAAGCCTCACCAAAGGCCTGAATTATAAAATAGAAGATAGCTGGCCATAATTTTATTGAAATCTGCTAACGTTGCGCTGATTAGTTCTACCAGTATTCTGTTTTTGTGTCTCCTACTGTCCCTGTGATGAAAAGAACATGAATAGAATCGTTTATATAATATCCTCATCTCTTGAAACAGGCTGATTTATGATGTCCTGCATTTATTTTTCTAAATCCACCATTCTTTCAAGGGCCAGCTCAATTTTGGTTCTTCCATAATGTCTCACAAGGTCACAAATCTCTCTTGGCCTTTGAATACTAATTATTTATGGTTTGAGTGCCATATTTTCACTTGGCATAATATGACTGTTGTTATGATTTTTTTTCCAAATGTTTGTAGTCTTTCTCCCCTCCATTCACTGTAATTAATGAAGAACAGAGGTATGGCTCACATTTCCTGCTGTCCTTCATAATGTGTAGGATGGAGTCTAGAGATACGAGAGGACAAATGATATTCCTGATGCATTTTATCTCATCATTCTTGAGTGATCAGAGCCATAATCCCCTTTCTCCATTCTAATTTTCTTGGTCTTCGATGCTGTGATGTTTCTGTAATACACAAGAAGAATTTATGTCTTTAAGATTTTTTTCTCAGACAAACACAGAATATGAATAAATAGTTTATGTCTGAATTTATCTGGGAGAAATAATCTGCAAGACTATGATTATTTTCTAAAAAAACAAATGTGGATATCAGCATGATGGGCCATTTATCAAGTAGACTAATCTTGCCCATTTACAATTATTTTATTTAAAAGTTTGTGCATGAATTAATGAGTGCTGAATATTAGGATTATTTAACAGGAATTAGAGCAAGTCAAGTTGGACAAGAGTAGTGACTAATTTAGCAAATAATATGTCATAAATTCCTGTGTATTCCTCAACCATCATAGGCGTCATCTTTCAAGTTCTTTCTGTCACTATAGCAATCACATAATCTATTGAAAGCAATCAGTAAGTACCATAAAGTAATATTTTATGGAAGTTTTAAAAAATTGTTAGATAATAGACTACATTTAAGACATTTCTTGGTCAATTCTGGCATATTACTGGGTTTCAAGTGCTCAGATGGAACTAGAAAATTTGGATTATTTTGGGACCAGTGGATAAACTAGAAAAAGCTTTTGACAGCCTTATTTGTATTATCTATTGTTGTATCTGAAGGATGCGTGTATATTTAGGAATGGCAGTGCATCGCAGAATAGGTATGTTACATAGCAGAGATTTGCAGTCTATTGTTCTAGTAATTTGGAATGCCTTTCTTGACAAGCTGAGGAAGGTCCTTTTCTTATGGGGTAGTATTTCTCCTTCCCTGAGGGTTTAATTTGTTTCTAACTGAAAGAGACCATCACGCTTTTGACAGTGTGCAAATTAAAAATATTAACTGAAATAAAAAGTAAAATAAAATGGTGTTTTTATTAAATCACAATCAAAGTTTATGTTCATATCTCAGACTTGTCAGACTGTGAGTGTGTCCCTAGGCTCAAGCAATAGGAGAGAAAATCTGGTGAATTTTATTTCTTTATGCTTATGGTTATTGCTGAAATTTTTTTTTAGAAATGGGAAATGTTATTATTTCCTTTTTCAATCCAGATGGCTACTATTTTCATGTTCACAAGTAAAGGAAATCAGAAGTAAGAGACATAAAAAATTTCAATGGATATTTTCTTTTTTTATTATTCTTTTGTATGTGGTTTCAAATGCCACAGAAACTCAAAATTAAATTCTGCAGGTTAAAAATCAATGAAAAGCTTGTTTGAACTTTGTGGTCTGCTAAGCTGGTATAGTATTTCACAACACTAATGTCGGATTGAAGTAAAAATTATGTACATTCATGCATCAAAATGACAATATTTGTGCCAAGGGAACTGCTATTGGTTTATTTTCCCAGTGAACAACACTTCATATAGTTGGATGTAGCTGTTTAGTTTGGAAGCCATGCTGTGATTCTGAAGCAGACATGTCTAATTATTTAGGCTATGTGACTCCATATCACTTATAATCCACAATAAGAGAGCTGCTTGAATAGGCCAGTGTTTCTCATTCTCCACACCAGTGACATTTATGGCTGCCCTCTATGCTGTAGGATGTTTAGCGACATCCTTGGTTTCTACCTACTACGTGTAGTAGCAGCCTGCCAGTTCTGATAATCAAAAGTCTCTCTAGACTTTGAAAATGTCACCGCCTAGAGGGTAAAAATGCCTTTTTTTGAGAACCTCTGGAATAAAGTAGATGTGACTCCAATAGAGATCCTTTACTCTCAGTATATGTTCCATCTCTAAGAATTAATCATTGTAACAAGATAAAAAGTAGTCAAGTTATTATTTGGCACATAATTGTATTTTAACCTGTTTTTATTGTTATTGCCAGAGTTATGTATTTATCCATTAGGAGGTACAGAGTAAACAGGCACAAAGCACATGCATTATGAACTAAGTACAGTAAGTCTTCACTTAACATTAGGGATAGATTCTTGGAAACTGTGATCTTAAGGTAAACAACATAACAACACCAATTTTACCAAAGTATAATTAATATAAATGAGTTAAGTTCCTATGGCATATTTCTGGTCACGAAAACATCACCAAACTTCTAAATGATACTCAAAACACTTCTAATGTTAAACATTGAAATAAATGTGAGCTATATGTATATTTAAGAAAGACTAATTAAAACAAGATAATTATTTTCCTGATTATTGCAGTTCAGGGTCCCAGGTGGCAGGAGTATCCCGACCGCTCAGGGCACAAGGCAGGAATTGACTCTGGACAGTAAGCCATTACTTCATGGGGCACGCTCACGCACACCAACACACTCACTCAGACTGGGACATTTAGTCATGGCAGTTAGCCTAATGTGCACATCTTTAAGATGTAGGAGGAAACTGGTGTACTTGGAGAAAACCCACACAGACATGGGGAAAATGTGCAGACTCCACATAAACGGCAGCCCTGGCTAAAAATCAATATTTTTTCTCATCAGCGTTATAAAAAAACGATATTGAACAAAATAACATTATTGCAGGACCTATTTACTTGGCTTATGTGTGTATGTGTACTTATACACATGTATTAATATATCTACATGTATAGAGATCTATCTGTATATCTATATCCTGGGTAGTATCAATTAATGATATTAACTTGGACAACTATCTGGATGTACTCAGAAAAAAGTAATATAGTATTTTTCAACCTAAAGGAGGGATTTCAAAATGAAAATAGGATTCGGTTAATATTTCTTTTTAGTAAGCAAAGTTTTCTAATTCTCTTATGATTTTTTTCAATTAACAATTAAAACAAAAACCCCACCAGAACTAATAATATAAATTCTTTGAATGAAGTCAGAATGACCTGGATTAAGAAGCAATACTTCAAATTCACTGTGAGTTGCTTTCCTGTTCATAATAAGGAATCAAGTTTTTGGAATAAAATCACTTAAATATTTGTTTTTATTTATCTAGAATTTAATTTTGTTACTGTAGGCTTAAATCTTTAGTAAGTTTCTTTATCACTTTTCCCATTATAATTACTTTTTGGTGTGTGGAAAGAGCCTAAGACTTAAATTTAAGAGTTCTGGACTCTTGCCCTCTTCTTGCTACAGATTAACTATGTAAATTAGCCAAATATCCTAACCTCATTTGAGCTTTAGTTTCCATAAGAAAAAAAGTAGAAAACGGAGTAAATGTTCTCTTACCTACTTTATATGTTGATAACAAAGATCAAATAAAACTAAGCTGTAAAATCTATTTCTTACACAAACAAATTCAGCTCACTCTGATGTTCTTACTGAGTAAAAATGGCATGTATGGTAGGAACGGTAGAGACCTACTCTAAATTTTTTATGTAAGAAGAAACAATCTACCTTCAAAAAGCTTATGCTCAGTGAGTGTTTTCAGCATCATGATTGCTTTCCACTGAACTACAATGTCTCTAGACTAGAAAATCGTTTCATAAATATTTATATAAATGTGTATAAAATGCAGAAAAAGAGTATTCTATTAATTGTATTTAATTAAACAGATTTCCTGAGCAAGCATATCCATGCTTACATAAACATGAAGAAATTAGCCTATAATGAAATGTCTCTAAATCTCCAAAGCATGATTTAATGACTGTTACTATGTAAATGGTGATTACAGCATTCAGGTCAATAATACAGAACAAACAGTACTTATATTTTTGTCTTTTTAATATTTGCTTAAATTTTTTATTTTGATAAAAATAAAATGATCTGCTACATTACCCATATACTGTCTTTTGCTTTTAGAACAGCCGAATGTGAAATGTACTACTTAATAAAGCAGATGCAAGGTTTTGTAGTATGTATTAAGATAGATTGCTTATGTGGAATGGAAATGAATACCATAAATCAAAATAGCCCGTTACACATTTCTTGTTTTATAGTAATTTATCAATTTTATTTTTAGTTTTTTATTGTTTAGGTCTATCGTTTGTTGGCCTCCTTATAAAATTTGATTACATGTGTGCCTTTACCACAGCAAGAGGGCACACGTATAATAACTTGCCATTTCAAATGTGAGATAGAGATTATTGAAAAAATTAGAGAAAGTCTTACAAGTTGATGTCTTATTAATGACATTTAATAAAATATATTTTGATATCTTATAAAAAATACTTCAAAATAGGCAATACAACCTAAAGATGAATAGAAATACAACAGAGATACAGAACGTTGTAATAGAATACTAAGTGTTTGTGACTAAACATCTTTTAAAAATATTATTGTTTGTTTTGGTATTTGAATCTCTGCAAAACCACAAGTTCTTAAAATTTATATGCCAATTTATTCAGAGGAAGAAAATGTTTTATAAGATCTTAAACTATTGCCATTCATTCCATCATGAAATAAAGTCTATAGACTTGAAAAGATATAATTACTGTCCTCAGAAAGCTCGTGGTATAACTGATGCTATGTAATGCAGTCTGGTGAGTCCCCAAAAAAGAGCTTCTGTGATTGCAAAATGGAGGGAAAAATTCTATTTAATGAAATTATAATTTTAAAAACACAACTTTTTAAAATTCCAATGAAATTTCAACTAAATAAAAATGCAGAGAATATATTTTTGGAAAGCCAGGCATTATGCATATTTTCACCAGATTTTTAAGAGACTTTGCTATCAGTCAAGAGTTATCTGATAAGCGTAGGCTTCTTTTTTTGTATTTAAAAACAAGACATCAAAATTGGGTTATCCTCAAAGTTCAGTTAGTAAAATTCACTCTCAAGGACAATGATTAGCCAACTAATATAGGAATAATGACAACATCAAAAATAATAATGCAGTAATAATAAGGCAAAGGATTGACAATGTATGTGTGAAACCAATAAAAATTTGAGCTGGGAATCCTCCCAAGAATATGTGGCTGAAATTTAAGTTTATTTCATGAGAGGAAATGGAAAGAAAAATATTCTGTTCTACTTGAATTTCTTACTTCTCATATCTTGCACCCTGGATGACCTTACCAGCAAAATACAAAGGAAGAAAATTGCTATTCTGAGGAGAATTTCCAGGTAGAGAGAAAGCTTAAACATCTATCTGATTATATCAGGGCTGAATGTCCTAAAATTAATAAAATGGGGCCTAGAAATTGCAAAACTTTCTGTAAACATATTATTCCCAGAAATCTCTTTTGCCACTTTGACTAAAGTAAGCACTACTATATAGGTAAATAAACACAGTAATCCCTTCCATTGATGGTACTTGTTCTTATGGAGAAATCTCTGAATGTCACTTAAAGTCTCTTTGTTCTTACTTTTCAACAAATCCTTATAAGCTTGGTCTTATGGTTTTCCCTCATATCGCTAAATTAAAAAGGTGCATTAAAGAGTTAGAAAATTTCTTATTGGTAGGCACATGTCTGTGAGAAGACAAAACTGGCAATGAGACAGAATTCTGATAGGTCTAAGGAATGTCAAAGCATAGCAAGGTGGAGACTTTGATTGTATGAACAAACAACTACAGGCTGTAGGTTTCATTATTCCTTTAACAGAACGCAGCCCAGTGGAAGAGTGGTACTAACACTATCAAAAAATAAAATGAACTTACACGATGTGTCCTTGAAAAAGAGAAATTAAGCATTTTACACATTTTAGAAAAAAATGTATTTTAAAAGAAAAAGCTTAATATATTGGACAATTTATATATGAAGCTCTTTTTCTCTTGTGACTTCAGAAAAATGTAAGCTATTGCATTATTTTACAAACAGCATGTGAGATAATGTAGAAGTAAACAATAACCAAAGTACTATTCCAATGAGTATGATAGCATTAGTTAGAAATGACTTATTTACAACCTCTCTATTACACATCAAATGTCTTTTCCTATCAAAACAAGCACCCTCCTCTATTTTGCTCTATTAAGTTCTATTAGGAAGGAGTTGAAAATAAAATGTCATGTCCTATCCATGACATAATAATTCATATCTTGTGTAAATTGAATAGTGAGTTAAGAGTATGTATTCATGAATATGTGATCTCCAAGGCTCTGGTATGGATGGGCTGCCAATAAAATATTAATTTCATTTTATTATAATAGTGCAATGATTTCAATTAACAATACCCACAATCATGATTTTCATAATATACCTTATGTACAAATGTCCTTTAATAGTGCCTTCAAAATATTGTATATATATAAAAAAGCATTGAAAAAATATTAATGATTTACGAAATAATTCCATTATGGCATTTCAAAAATGTTGCTCAGACGTGCATATGTTATTGTTAGCAACTGTTATTTTAATTACAAATTAGATTTGTTTATTTTCTTATCTGTAGTCACAGATAATCAGTGTTTTTTTCAAGTGGCATTTCTCACTTCTAGGTCTTTTAACTAGTTCTATCCTTATATCTCTGCAGATATCAAATTATTTTAGTGGATATAGCTGAACGGTCTTTTGGACGTAAGGTTTTTGAGACTTTTAGTTTGTCTGCTTTTTGTGTTTCGTTCTGTATAATACATGTCTTCCAGCACTACGTCCCTCTCCCCACTCTCGCCTCAAACAGACTTTTCTTCTTCTGCATCTTGCGTTTAGATTTCTTTCTGAGAGAATTTCTGGGTGCACATTTGAACTTTTAAAAGTTAGGCAATGTAGGGTGATGTGTAATGATATATTACCAGTAATAATTTAGCTGCCATGTTTACCTATTTTAGTGTTTTATAATGCATTGGAAGAAAAATTTAGAAGAAATAAGTCAGTGACTATAGGAAACTTGATCATATCTGTAAAATAGTTTAACATAATAAAAATTATTTAGGAGAGAAAAACTTTTTATTAAAAATATATAATACTTCATAAAATATCTCAAACAGAACATTGTGTGGTTTTCTTTTGCTACAGCTATAGATTCCCCAGGTTTGTGAGTAATTCAAAACAAACTGGGCGATAATTAAGTTGTATGAGAAATACTATTATTCATAATAATAAATGTCATTTATTCAGTATTCATGTGCCAGTAACTGTGCTATGTGCTTTACTTAGATTATTTAACTTAATCTTCATGCTGAATTTGTAAGGGGGTATTATGCTCATTTTAAAGATGAGGAAACTATTGCCCAAAGTCATTATTGGCCCCAGATCTATTGCTCTCTTTCCACTAAGCCATGCTGCCTCTCATTGTCTGACATCACTACCATAAAATACCATAAATTTCAAAGTGATTGAGTAAATATTAACTCTGTATTTTACAGTTAGACTTTTCTCAGGAATGACACAAGTTGATAAAAATATTTAATTGGAAAATCATTCTACACAGATAAAAGAAGAAAAGAAAACTTCTTTGGACTTTTTATGCATTAATATGTACTACAAAACTGATTAAGGTAGTAGAATTAGCTTTTAATATTTATAAGGCATATTTCTTTTAAGATACCTTTTGATGTAAAATATTTTCATTAGCAAATACTGAGAATTTAATCATACGCTGTTAATAATATTTTATTATGTGCCTCTAAGACCATGGAGAAAAAAGATCTCAAGTGTTTGAGAGAGCAGTGTCTATTTTAGAGAGCAGGAGTTATCTCATTCTTGGTAAATGTAAAATAAAATAGAAAAGCCCTTTGTATGGTATATTAATGTCACTTCAGAGTGTTTCAATATAAAGAGAAAATTTAATTTTTGATTTCAACATAATTGTATTTAAAATATTAGATTTCAGCCTATGCATACTTCCTTGGCTTAATTCTATATCTAATTAAACTAATCATAATGGAAAATGTATAATTCTATATTTCAAAATTCTTCTCAAATCCTAGTTCATTTATAGTAATCCAGCACAAAACTACCGGCATGAGAATAAAGAAACCATTATGAAATATTACCTGTCATATGCAATTCTGTGAATATATACTGAATAGTATTTGACCAAAAATTCAGCCAAGTATGTAGGAAGAATTTCTAGCTTCATAGGAAGTGCTCTGCATAGCATTAAAAAATGCTCACATTGATTTTCTAAAAAAAGAATAGGAGAAAGAAGAGATGGCATATGAAAAACAAGTAACTTGAGGAATCACAATTCATTATTTTATTGCTAGTTAACAAACTACTCGAAAATTTAGGGCTTAAAACAACCACCACTTACATTAACTCATAAATTTGGGGGTCAAAAACTTTGGACAGGGATCACTTGGGAGATCCTTTTGTTTCATGTGGCATCAACTGATATCTCTTGATGGTATTCACCTAGAAGGTGACTGATTCAGCGAGTACAAGACAATTTCGCTTATATCTGGTGCTTCGGTGGGTAAGACTTGCACCCTGGGCCCAGCAGGGACTGTCAACCACAGAACTGCATGTGGACATTCCATCATGGTGTTCTCAGTAGTCAGACTTCTTACATCATGGATCAGGGCACCCTAAGAGAGTATTCCCAGAGACCTGGGCAGAAGCTATGATAATTCTTGTGAGCTAGTCTTGGAAATCCCAGAACATCACTTTGGCCGCATTCATTTGTTCAAATAAGTCACTAATGTTAGTCCAGATTCAAGGTAAGGAGAACTGGACCCAATATTTTAATTAGAGAATTATCAAATAATTGTGACCATTTTTCATCCAGTGTCCATGGGGGAATTACAAACCAGCTTCTCTCCCAATGTTCTGAAATTCTTTCCCGATTTGCCTTAGACATACATGCTGAGCACACTAATGTTTAAAATAACAGGTCAAGAGGATGTGTTTTTACTGACAATGACTAAACGGAAGTAAAGGGCAAAGAATTTTTTTTTTTTTTTTTAGTGAGTTGTAATAAAGAATTCTGTTTGGTGGGTGATTGCATTATAGATACCGATCAGTTAGAATGCATGTTGATATACCACACTTTAGTTTGAAGGGGACACAATGAAAGCCTTTTTGCACTATAACGTCCAGATAATTTATACCTAAATTTTAAAAGGCTATCTGATTTCAGTGGTCTTAATGAAATTTGATTTTTAAATAAAAATTAGGACTAACCAAGTAATTTTTTTTCTACTAGAAAAAATTCCTTGCATTGTATAGGGTTTTAATATGGCTTTAAAATATGACATATATTTTTGTTCAAATTAACTCTTCAAGGTCATAAGAGTTTGTTGTATTTTTAATCTCCCTTATTTCTAAGAACAAATTAAATTTGTGTTGATTCTTGGCAAAAAAATAACTTATTAACCAACAGATTTTCTCTCAAATAGGTAGACTGTGCTTTATGGAATAAATCAACAGATGGCAAAATCATCAGCCACATACATATAAATAGTAATAGATTATCTACACTAATACATTATAAGTCATTGTTTCTCAAAATTTAATGTACTTATTAATCATCTGTTGATCTTTTTAAAATTCAGATGATGAATAGGAAAATCTAGGGGAAAACACCTAAGTTTCTGCATTTCTAACAAGCTGCCTGATGTTATTAATGTTTCTAGTATGTAAACCACACTTTGATTACCATGGGTTTAAATGTTAAAAGAATATCAGGACAGTAGGATTCTAGGCTATCATAAAAATTTGAGTTTGGATGATGTAATGCATTCTATTTGAAAAGAGAATAGTACTAGATCAGCTTTATGAATCTAGATTTACATAGATCAGCTTTATGGAATTTTGACTCCACCAAAATGGAGTAAGAGATTTTGAGACCTTGTCATTCTTCATTCTCCTAGTCTCACTGGCATTCTTCTTGTAACTCTTACAATGAGGTGTAGCCACTAAATGTGTTAGTTGGTAACTATCACCTTTATTCTTCCCTTCTTTTGCATCTCCACTTCTATAAATACATAATCAGTTATTACCACTTCCATGTCAGCTCCTTTCTTCACTTTCCCTCTAGGAGCCGTCTGCTTCAAGAAACACCTTTGTCTGAAATATTATTCTCTCCTGTTTTTTCTCTCATTACCAGTTTTCTCAAAAACTGGCTTGAAGATACTATGTTTTTTTCCTGTCTTCACTTAATTAACTATCCACCTGAAATCTATTTCCCAAGCCCCACCTCAGCCTGTGTAACACAATTAATCTCTTGAAAGATCACAAGTGACCTCCAGCCATTAAATAGGAGAATTTTCTCAGTTTATTTGGCATATTTAGAACATCTGACACTGAAGAAGCCCACCGTGTAACTCTATGCTTGCTTGAGTCCCACGATAGTATATTTTGGTCAATTCCCTCCATCTCTTCATCCTCTGCACTAACTCCTCTTTTGTTACCAACTCTCTAAACACAAACATGACCAAAGTTCTTTCTTCAGATTACTGTCTTTCCGTTCATATGACTCCCATAAATATCCTCAACCCTTTTATTTCTCCCCCCTAGAATAATACTTAAGTTCTCAAATAACTTTTGATATGAAAACAAAATCTAGTATCTTGTGGACTCCTAATTTGTATTAATAGCATAATTGTCCTCATTTAAGAAGATCTTACTTGGTTGAATTCAACCTTAACACTCCATCTCCAGTGTCTTTCACATATGCCTCCCATTTTCCAACCCCACTTCTACTCAGAAGGCTTGTGAGTGACTAAGTGCAAAATGATTATCAATTCCTTCCCAAATGCAAAATACAACAGCATTCCAGTTCATTACAAATTTGATTGTGGCATTTAAAACCTTTGATCACTAATGCTTTATTAGAATTGGGAGTTACCTACAATATTTAAATTTTTCCCTACATTTCTACACTAACTGGCCTCTTTGCTTCCAGTTTCTCCGCTTCCTGTTAACACCATGTAATTGTCAGGATGATTTTCTTACAATGCATATCTATTTTTTCACATAATTATTTTGGAGTTTTTAAATGGCTTCTTATTGTATGTGAGGTATAACTACTATCAAGTTTAAAACACTCTTTTTTTCACCATAAATTTTGATCTTATCTTCCAAAATTTCCCCTCTGTGTATCTGTGCTCCAACTATGTCAAACTCCTAATGGGTTATATGTTATCTTTCAATGCCTACGCATAAGCTGCTCTCTATTCTTCAGTGTCCTTCCAACCTATTCCACCTGGGAAATACCTACTCATTTTTCAAATCTTGGAATAAAGTGTTTAGAAAGCCTTTCTGACTTCTCCTGGGGGAATTATAATAAATAATTTGAGATTCTACACCTCTTTATATACATTTCTATTTTACCATCAACACCCAATACTGTAATTGTTTACATTCATAATTCTCTACTAGATTATGAGTTATATGAGGGCAGAAACCACATTTTATTCATCTTTACATACCAACAACTTAGGACACTGAAATATCCTGAAGTTTTAATAGGAGATGAAACTAGGAGATAAATCCCAAACTTAGTTAAAGTCAGAAAATGAAAACATTTTATAATAACAATGGTAGTTATAAATACAATAAGGAATTGCATATTATATTTCACATACAATAGAAAATTATATAATTGTAATTCAATATCAAATATTGAATTAAATTGAAAATTTCTTATCTTTCATTTATTATTTACTAATTCTTATCACTTACATCTTTACATTGTTGTTGTTTATATAAACATCTCATTTATCTACAAACACATAATATTTTGAGAGTAAGAATTAGGTTTTATGTACTCTTTTAAAGCCCTGTAGAGTGCCTTGCACATTTTAACTCTAGAAATAATGGATGATAAAGTTTCTAAATTACAGAAAGAAATAGCATTTGTATATAAATATTGTCTTGTATATTGGTATTATTTGTTGTGGGTACAGTCAAAATACTTATTTCTCTACTTAAAACTGAACCAAAATCTCTGAGAAAATCAAAAGGGATTTCAAGAAATAGTTTGGAGAAATATTAAAATTTCTTTCATTATAAAATAATTTCACATTTATGTAGAAGTATAATATATTTCCCAAGGGCAGTATTACAACAAAATAATATTTGCATAAAAATGTGTCTTAATATCAGTCACAAAAATATAATTCAGTATCTTTTCTAATTAAAATGTTATATTTATTTTAGTGAAATGTGCTTTATACTTAAGGAATTTCATATTTTGAATGTCATTTTTTTCCGATTCAAATCCAAATATTTCTTTGAAAATAAAAACACCAGCATACTGACATCTCCCTGAAGTAATAGATAATTATGAAGGATATATACTTGTCAGATCCAAGCTCCTTCGGTACAGGGATACCTCACAAGAAGTGAAAAAACATTGCAACCCCGGATTAAATGAGCAGCTGGTATAGTGACTCTGATTTGATCATGTTGCTTTTCTAGACAGACTAATTGTTCTGATTTATGGTTATCACCTGTACTTCATGGCTTCTTGCTTCCAATTCTAATTAATGGATAATTTTCAACTACCGAAACTTTAATTGTCCTTCTTATTTCAATGAGTGCAAGAAACAGAACTGTTAGCAAATAGAAGCCCTGCTGTTGTGACCTTTCCATGCACTTAGTTGATCAAAAGAAAATACATATCCTTCCAAGTGAGCATTTTTCAAAATGGGATATTTTAAGTAGCTGTATTTGTGGAGAAAAGGCACTCTAACAAGGAAGATTCATTTTAGAGTTCTAATTTAACTGTTATTTAAACCATCAGACACATATATCCCTTATGTTCTGAGGCTATGGAACCAGAGATCCTAATTTCATAGTTCAAGAATTTCATTCCTAATAAAAATAAACAAAAAGGAATTATATTTTAAGCATAAATCCACAAGACTTTTAAAAATGTATTTTATTGAAAGATGTTTCAGACACTAGAGGAAATTATTTAGATTTTGATTATTAGCAAATTTTTAAAAATACACCACTGTGCTTGAAAAACATCTATGTTTCATGTAACTCAGCAGAAGCTATGTATGTAGAACAAAAATATTATTCTTGGTTGTATTTCAGAGATGTAATGTGAGTACAATGTGAGTAGCAGAACTAGATGTTACTAATAACATGATATCCACAACCAAAACAGCCAATTAGGAGTTCTTTTTCAACACAGTTGATATGTTTGTATGCATTTAATTTAACATTTCTTAATTGCAACTTTGTCATTTTATTTTTGTGTACCGGAATTGTATATATATATGTATATACATATCCCATTATTTATCTGGCTAACCATCTACCTGTCCATCTATCAATAGTCAGGATATAGCATCAGACACTTAAAAAAACCAAATAGATCCTTAGCCTTGTTTTTAAAGTGGCTGTTGGATAAAATATCTCTGGAGCTTAGAAGGTTTAAAATGTGTGCAAAACCTGTAGAAGATGATTCGTTTTATTAGTAGGAGAGTAATGTACCTAAGGAAACTAGAGAAATATCATCACCCCAAAAGAAATACAACAGTAAGAAATTGTAGTATACGAAGAAAGTATACTAGTGGCCCCAGTGGTCTTCGATCAGCAGTTCATGTACATTCACTGTCTCTACTTTCTCATTACTAATGCAAATTTTGTTCTATTCATACTTCTTTATCCTCACCCCAGGCTCTACTTTTATGACTTTTGTATGTCCCTTATCCCTTTAATCATAGGCTCATTTTACCAGGACAAAAAAGGTGAGTGGGAAGGAACCATATGTATACTGGGACCTTATCCTACAAGTTTCAAAGGAAATTCTATTCCTGTCTTCCTAGGGACAGTGGCATAAATATTAAACAAACAAACAAAAAAAAAAACAAGTAAATAAAAAGCTAGAGCTCAGTTCACATTTTGTATGGTTTCTGAAATGGAGATGCCTTATTTAGTTGGATTAGTTCTGTAAATGGTTCCAGGTTTTTGATTTTTCGAAGACCAGTTTAAAAAATATATGTAAGCAGAACGTAAGAGGATCTATGTGCTGTTGCCAAAATTTTTTAAAATCTTTGACCAATTAAGATCAATAAAATAAAAATCGAGTTTCCACTTGCTATCTTTGTGACATCAGCAAAGGTGCAGGGAAGGCATTGCGATGTCACCGTATAGACTGCACGATCATTTTAAAAAGTTCTTTTAGGTAAGTATATTGAACTGTATGGAAATTTCCTGTTGCTACCCACGTTTTTTTTTTTCAATTCACTGAGGACCACAGAAAACATAGCCAGTATCATTTGGAAATCACTGTTTCTTATAGGCAGTATGAGGCTGTTTACATACCAGAAAGCCCTGAGAAACAGCTCTAAGAGGATAAAGCCTTTCTTATGCAAGCTTCCACAAAGAGGGTTCCGCTTATCCGTCATCTAAGTAGGTGATTTCTCCCACCTCTGCGAGGTTTCTTTTAGACCACATTTCTTCATTTTAGCAAGGTCTGTATTTTTCTGATATTTAGGTAGATAAATGTCTCAAATTTTTAAAGATGCCTTCTCCCTATTTTTTGGGAACTTAGGAATCTGTATGGTTAATGATTTGCTCTGAAAATCTGTGTGTTTTGCTTATATATTTGGCTTACTCTCCTTACCCCTACTGGGTTTATTTATTATATACTTATTTAATACCATTTTTGAACACTGCATTGTTTTATGTTAGGATACAGAAATGAAAAATATACAACCTGTCCTCAGTGAGCTCACTACCTAGTAACGCAGAAGCTCTTATAAAGCAGGGAGCATGTTTTTTACATCTTTCTGTTTCCTGGAACACCAAGCAAGAATCCAGGTATATTGAAAGAAGTCAGCATATTTCTGTTGATTAAGAATAATTGCTCTCAGAATTCAAATTTCGTTTACAAAATAGTTTAGTATGACGACTTCTAAGCAAGTATTTTTCTTTGTTTATAGTTGTATGTAGGCTTAGTCACTTAATACATGTTATGTATTACATGTGCATGTTATATGCATATAACTTGTAAATGCTTATTGATATATAACATACATAAAGTACACAAATCTTAAGTGTATAGTTTAATAAAGATAAGTCTCCCTCCTGCTGCCTTTCATTCATTAGCCACCACAAAGATAATCAGTATTTGGACTTCTATTAGCATAGATTATTATCTATGAATAGATAATATCTATCTAGAATAAATAATGACCTGTAGGTTATTTAATAGTTTTATATAGATTGTTATCTGTTCTATTACCATAGATTATCACCATAGATCTGACTGTAGAGTCAGAATGACTCGAAGAATGTAAATCAGATCAGGAAATATTTGTTGGATTGAGCCATTGAAATGTTACGTAGGATACACAGTAGAGAAATGAGTTTAAATGTAGAATTTTTAGAAAATTCATACACACATCTCAAAGATGAGAAGGAATTAATTTTGGAGGCAGGAGTAGTATTGATAGCATACAGTATCATACCCAATAGAAAGAAAATTTAAGAAGGACAAAATGTGTTACACATGATTTGAAAACAAACGTCATTTCAACAAAAACAACAAAAACCAGAAAAATCCAATAGAAGTGGACTACCTAGCTCTCCAAATAAATCTTGCCTGTAAACATAATTTAATGTCTATTTCTGCCTTAAGTTCCCTGATGCTCTCCCGAAAACACCAAAATATTTCCTAAGAATTCCAGATTGTCAGCAATATATTTTCAGTTACCAATGCTTCCAACAAAGGTTTGATTTTGACTTACAATTAAGGTATAAATATTTTTGATTTATTAAGATAAAACAAATGTAAACTTTAGTTCTTCCTTTTTGAGTTACGTAATAAAGAAGAGCAGGAGAGTTTTAACTACTAAAATTTAAAAAACAGCATGTCTAGCAAAGAGTATTAATCATCCTCCTAAAACTACCTATAATTTTTTTCTGCTAATGTTTTATGGTTTACTTTACTAAATATATACATATATACATATATTTTGGTAATGGTGACATATCATTTGAAGTAAAAGTAGCTAATTCTAATTTGAAGCTGACCTACCTAACTACTTGTAGACAAGCAACATACACTTTCTTATTCCTTTAATTCATGAGGATCTACGAATATTTTTATTTGAATATTGAGATTTTATTTTTCTTTTTATGTTTTAAAATATTACTGAAAGGAAATTAAGTTCAAAATATATATTTAAAGTAACAAAGGAGTTAGACTTAAAAGCATTCAAATCATGGAATGTATTAATAAAAATAATAGTTTCCTCTAAGGTAAAATGCTTTTATTCTCAATTTAAAATGAAATAAACTTTCACTAAATTTGCATTTAGTAGACTTTTCTTGTTTTTAATGAGTATATTTTCATGTGTACGTGTGCATATATGTAGATTCTATTTGCATCTTCTACAAAAATGAGATTTATAAACTAAAATATATGAAAAGAATCACACATTTAAGGATTGCATATGCACATGAACTAGAAATTGGTTTAATTTTCACATTTTCTTTTGTAAATTGGAAAGGACTATAATAAACTTTCATGAAAATCAAAATACATACCTCAAGTTATACTTTCATATTTCCTTTGAAAATTCATCTGTAAAGCTTAAAAGTTTTATGTTGAAAAATAATAGATAACAATATTTAAGTGTTCTCTATATTCCAAGGACATGTGATTCATGCTATCAATTCAATTAAGATTCTTAAAAACATCATAAGATATAGATTATTCTTAGGAAGAAACTGATACACAGAGAGCTTAAGTAACATGCAAAAGATCAATAATAAATGACAGAATAGACTGGAATCTAAGTGACATGACTTTAGATTCTAGGATTATAATCATCCATTTGTTCTGCTCTAAAGACCACAGCACTCTGAAATGCCTAAATTAGAACAAATAATCCCATCAGGAAAAAAACAAGAAAACCACAAAAAAATTGGTTTAATATTTCAAAATGTGTAAAAATAATTTCTAAGAGATTTGTCTCTTATTAAGGAAAAAGGCCTTGATATGTATTTACTGAATATTTAAAGAGTAAATTCCTGCCCACCCACTCATCCTTGTCCCAAACATTCTTACTCAATTACCAGCTAAAAAATAAGCAACCATCCCAAGTAGAAGGAGAATCTTTCTTTGAATTGCATTGAGTGGCAAAAGGCAATGTAAATAGGACATAGAGAATAAGCGTCAGATGTTTTTAGAGTTGAACTGATCTGTAAAGTTAACATCTGATGTTCAAAATGCCTCAGTTAAATATCTTATTAATGAAAATATACCCAACATTGATAGGATCTGAGTGCTGGAAAAACATAACATCTACATTATAGTGTCATGACGATTAGCCCAGCAAGGCATATTGAGTAAAGTTAGATTACCTGGAGGCTTAGTTTTAAATTATTTTTGCTATTTGAAAGAAAACTGGATTCCTTGAGTGATATGTTAAATGATCTTTTTTTAATCCAGAATGTCTAACATGATCTTAGGTGTTCAGGTTGTCTTTTTGTCAAACAAGGGGTAAGTGGTCACTTCAATATGATTGGGGCGTGTTACCTTTATTACTTGTAGGATTGTGAAAATAGCTCCCTAAAGGTCTGTATAATCCTCTTTGTGCTACAAAGAAGCTCTCATTGCCATTTCAGAGTTTTTTGTACTCGGGAGCACTAATGTTGATCGTACTTCTGCCAGCATGCGTTGCTGGAGTCATATTATTGCTGTAAAAGTATAATAGTCTGTACTTTAGAACCCCCCAACTAACCTAGTCTTAAAAAGATGTCCTTGTAATTATAAATATTAATGTGTTAAAATGAAAAATCAGCTTTGAATGTTCTGTTTCTGTTTCATGATTTTTGTGTATTATATGATACATTATGTAATTATCTTACACTACCATCTTGAAAAAAACACTGGATGCTTTCTTTCCTTGTGTTTTATGTGCTTTTTCAGTTTTCATTATGGATTCCTGTTATCATGAGATTATTAAAATCTAATGTTAAAATGCAGCAGGCCGATATATCTTATTACCTTGGAGTTTACATTCTGTGTTTTTCTTTGAAACTCTTATTAGCCCTCTTTTTTCTTTCTAAAAGCAAAATAGGGATGTTGTGTTTTACACACACTGTTAGTTCTTCAATTGCTCTGATAGGAAAGAAAATAAATTAGATTTTGTTGCTTTGTTTTTGATTTTTGGTTGGTTGTTTTTCCTGGATTATCATTTGTCCCAACTGCCCTGTTTTACCAGGGGCTGGTATCTGTTCCCAAATCTCACCCTTGTGACACAAACCATGCTGTTCAGCTGATAGAGTTCTGTGATGCCAATAGCCTCCCCATCTAAGCTTCTGAATGACACCAGTTTACCTCCAAAAGCCTAATACTATTTCCCTGTCCTCCTCTAATTGGGAAGCACTAATACTTCATGTTTGACTTCTTAATTAACTTGTTGAATGTAACTGTCATAATTTCAGAGATTGCCTAATTTAGTTCTTCCAATGTTTCCACCAAATGGTAGAGAAGAGTAATTGTTATTAATACCAAAAGGGAATCCAGGACCTTTGCCTGATGAGCTTGCCATAGCATTGTATTTCTTTGAAGTCCCCCATTTCTGAAAATGTCTATGATTTTATACTCTACCTCTAATACATGTATGTTGATTTTGTTAGAAGGTAAAGAGGTTATCATTAATTACTGTCCCCATCTCATTCATCAGTTAAAGCTCCTTCCACTGGCCTTCCCCCCGACCACCTCACCAGAGATCCAGACCACTCTTTCCCTGATCTTAAGAGGTCCTGGAGCTTTCATGGGACTAATAGGCAGTATTCATGCTGAACAGTCACTTGGCTATGTGCTTGTAGCAGAATTTCTAACAATATTCTGGGTGCTAGAGAGGAAAGTTCTTGCTGGAAAGAAGATTAAGTAGCCTCCAGATGATTTCTTAGCTGCTGAGCATGTCCTGGGCTACTCCAGCAATTCCTTGGCAGTGGTTTTCTCTCTCCCCAAGCACTTCCAAGGATCAGGCCCGAAGCTGACAACTCTCTTGCCTTCCTCCTTCTCTTGACTCAATTTTCCTCCATAAAGTTCACCTTTATCTTCCACATATACATTTGTATCGATATGCCCTACCAGAAATAAAACAACAGCAACAACAAAAAGCTGTATTTTCTTCTCGTTCTTTACACATAAACCTTGAAAATGTCTTAAACCCAGAGCCTGAATCACTAGCTGCCTGCGATAAAATGTGAGCATTCTCAATAGATGAAGGAGAAAAGGGGGGATGGCCATTAGAAAAAAGATAGTGTGTCTTTGGCAGTATGGGCAGCAAAATCCAAATAACTATAGGACGAGAGGAACCCAGGTTAGAAGGAACTTAAAAGATCACCTAATCCTGTTCCCATCTTCTCACTTTACAGTTTTGCTTCAAGCCAGCACAGACGTCAAGGAAGGTGATATGCTAGCAATCTGGCTTATAAAGCAAAATTTTCATTGTGATTAGTGCCAGGTGTGTATGAAACCATCACTTTGCTGTTATCCAGGAGTTGGCGAGTTAGAGCCTCTGCAAATTATGTATTTGGCAGTTTAACGAGGTTGTCAAGCCCATCAATTGTCAGAGAAAGAGAATGGGTAATGATGAGGAAGAATGTTCAAGGTGATGTCTTTGCTAAGCTCTAGAATTTCATTAACTGGAGATAGACATAAATACAGCATCCCCTATGTAAACGTAAATGATTTTACTGCATTATTACTTTCTTATTGTCAACAGCTTCTATGTTCTGAGTGGTGTCCCTCTGCTGGTTTTTATTTGTCAATTATTTTCTGTTTGTAAGTCAACAACCAGCTAGGAAATCAACTCTCTAGTGATCACCTTTTAATTAAAGTAACTGCTAATCTCAACATTCACTTTTCTCTTATTAAAATGACTTGTTTGCTGTATGGGGATAACATGGAACAGATTAATTTCTCTCAAGGAGATAAAAGAGGCAAGGAGAAGGGACATAATCTCTTCCAACCTGATATGATGTTTGCTTCTTTTCAGATGGTCTGATTAAAAGAGATAATCACAGTGAACAAAGGTCACAGGGGGAGGCAAGGGGAGCCGACATGTGGTGGCATACTGGGTTTATACACATTACATTCAGTAAGGTTATATGTTAAGATTATATCTTTATATAACATTAATTTTGATACTACTCAAATATGGCTTGGGGGTAATATTTACCCAGGCTGTTAGGAGACACAAAAGTAGACAACACAATGAAGGGGGAAAAACTAAAGAGAGTGATAGCCATTCATATATTTTTAATGTCTTAAACTTTAATAGTTGAGTCCAATATGTGAACACATTTGATGAGGCAAACCATCTCTTACCCAAGGAAATGACTCTACACCCTAGACTCACAGGGCAGAAAGAACATTATGTTTCAGTTTAAGACACTTTGAAAATATAAATACTTTTATTACATTATTTTTAAGAATGTGTCCCAGATTCAAGTGAATGGAAAATCAGCATTGATCAGTATTTCCATTTTTTGGAAATACTTGACTCTCTAACATGTTTATTTTAAAATCTGTTATGAATTTGAAAAATACAATAAAACAGTGGTTTCTAACTGCTGCTTTGTGGCAAAATTTTCACTAGTCCCCTATAAAAGAACTAATGAGAATAATATTGTGGTATATTCACGAAGATTTACTTAGTCAATTTTAAGAGATAATCCTTTACTTTCTAGTAGTATGTCCCATTTACATTTTTTTACAGTAAATCTTCCTTTCTAAAAACATAATATGTTTTATACTTTAATATTCAAAATATTCTCTTTAAAATATTATTTGATAATTGTGATAATCTTATGCATCATATTGTTTCTCAATTATTTAAACATTGTTTATGCAATCAAAAATCTGGGATCTACTTCTGTAAGCCCAGTTTAAAGCAACCTCTATGTTGTGTCTATCATTTTGCTGAAATGGTGAAAACAATGAATGAGATCCAAGGGAAAGGCAGAGACAGGGATGAATTTTCCATTCCATGACTGACGTGCAATTCTGTAGATAATCTAGGGCTGTGAAATGCATTGTGGAGAAGATGAACATACAATCACAAGTAAACACAAGGCTAAATTATTTTGGATAATTTTAATCACTTTGTAATGGAGTATTGAAAGGATAGTATCTAAGATTCAAATATCAGTAGGTAACTAGAAACACCAAATTAGTATGTTTTCATCAGAATACAGTAATAAATCATTGAATTATTTAATTGCCCAAGGACATGTTAGAAATTATATAAATATACACACACACACATATATCAACATATAACATATATATATGTGTGTGTGTATGTGTGTTAAACAACTGCTAGGTGCAAGACCTTGTGCTAATCCTCATTTTTTATGCAAAAAATTTAGTACAGGCATATCACTATTCCCCTTTTATAGATGATAGTCTCAGAGTTAAGTAATCTCCCACAAAGTAACACATCTGTGACGTTGAGGAGCCCAGATTCTAACCCTAGGCTTTCAGGCAAGTTCTCTGATTCTCTTTCTATTGTGGTGTGCTGTATCCTATTTCATTTCATGTCTATGATATCAAGCTCTGGTTTGTTGATTATGTAGATATTATCTTTAAAGCTCGAATATTTCAGCTTTCACATAACATTTCCAGTGGTTAAATGGAGGTAGAATCACAGCATTTTAGGTCTGGGAAACAGCTTAGGGATCAATTACTACAAACCTTAGTTTCACTGTTACAGTCATAGTTATACCTTTCTACCTCTGCCAACCCACTGTCAAAGCTGGCAGTAGCTGCAAAAGCTTAACCTTTTTAGAACCGAAGGATTGCCAAGTCCAAGCAAGTGAATCAGAAGTTGTCTAATCTTGAAAAGTGTCATATCCTCTCATCCCACATTGTTTGGGACATTAAGGCAGCAGGAAGCAAGAGGGGGTACCACGATATTAATGCTCACAGAAGACAGATGAAAGTGATGTGCATTCTTTCAACTCACCCATGTGAGGAGGGGAGTGGATGGTCTAGGTGGAGTCAATTAGCTCAAACAGCAAAATGTGCTACTTTCTCCTCTTTCCCTAATAATTTATCCCCAAGTGGTTATGAAGTTGTATTCCTTCTTCCTTGATCCTAAAAAGGAAGTCAAGATACCTAAGCAATGAGGCTTCCAAGCAATACTTTAGGAGTAAGTAAGGACCAGTCAGCTTTTCCCACTATTTCCAATTTACATTACCTTAGCCTTTAAGTTAGGTGTCACTTTTTTGACAAACTTTCTGTTGTTTTTGTGATAAGCTCTTGCAAAGTTTGTCACTTTTGGAACTAGATATAAGATTATTTCTCATTTATAGTGGTAAATCAAATGATTATAATAAAGTAATTTGTTTTATAAACATTTAAATTTAAAAGTACTAGAAAGAATTCTTGCAAGTTTTTAAAATAAATTGCTTTCCTATAATTTCTGGATTTGATGCACAAATGATACCAAAATAAGCCTTTTTGTTTATTTTCTAATTTTCCAAAGCAATATATTTAAATATGAATCAGATTCTTTGTAGTTTAAACTTTGAAACATCCCATATTGCAAATCAGAAAACGTATTTATCTTTTTGTTGATTATAAAAGATAAAGGCTTTTTATCATTTTAAGTGAAGAAGTAGTTGTGATGAAAAATTACCTTGACAGGATTGCTTGAAATAAAATATCGTTGTAAGGCTGAGAAGCTATTATGAGACATATAACTGTCAAATGTAAGTGAATCTTAGCAGTATTCATTGTTTTTCTGATACCATATTTATCTTGAGAAAATTTGGAAGAGAAATGTTATTTTTAAAATATCATTCTCAACAGAGATAAACATAGATTATTTTATATTCAAAAGCAAAAGATGTATTCCAATACCCTTGTGACAGTTTTGAATATCTTATATCAATTTTTCTGTTTGAGTAAGCACACTGTTTTACTCTTGTGTGCTGTTATTTGTTCTGAAAATTATTGACAGGCTCCAGATTTCTAGAAAGATTGGCAGATTTTAATCAAAACAACTTTGAGTCACTGAAGTGCAATTGAATTGTCAAGTCAGGCCTTCACGATTTGGGTTATTTTCCTTCCTTTTATAGTTTTTCGATTTTTACTCTGTTAATCTATACAAGGTTGGAAAATCTAAGACATGCAACTAGTTTCGCCTGGTCTGTGTCTGTTGAATGCCTATTCCATAAACGTTAGCCACAGTCAAAACTTTCTGATGTCACCGTGTAATGTTGTTAAAGCATTGCTCTGTAAATTATGCTAGTATTTCTTAAACATAGAAGACTGATCCATTTAATTATAATTTTTCAGCAACGTTAATTCATAGGTGGTGTATACTTCCATTAGGTGGCACATGATCTATTTTTAAAGTATGTTTTTTGACAGTTTCTCCTATAGGCAATTAATTTTTGTTTATTGATTTATTATATTTGGCAACTTTGCTGATCTTATATGTATTGATTTATCTGTAGATTACAAGATTTCTAGGTCAGTGGTGCCATCTTTTGTAAATAACAAGGTGTGTGTGTTTGTGTACGTGTGAGTGAGAAAGAAAGGAAGAGGGAAAGAGGTAGGGGAAGGGAGAGGATTAGGATTTCTGTGTTATTGTTTGATTTTTTTCATTCTGCTTGTCTTTCAGGAATCACTTTTCCTTTTTGATTTCTTTTCCCTTTCGCAGCCTAATTATCAAAAGTTTGGACTCCGTACTAAGCTTTAAAGACTGTCTGTTTAAATTGTGCATGTTTTTAATCCTCTTTTCTAGCATTGGTCCTCTCGTCTATCCAAGATACTTTTTTAAAATTTTACTTTTGCTCCTTTTTAATGTATCTATACAAGGTGGACTTCATTTTCTGGCACAGGTTTTACAGCAGTTTTGACCTGCCACTGACATGATCCTCTCTTCCCTTTGCCTTCAGTGTTTCTAGATAGCCCCCAATTGTCGGATTAACCTTGTGGCAAAAATGTGAAATGTCAGTCTCTGGAATTCAGTGGGTTTCTTTTCTTTTTATACACACAGTTGTTTAAAAGCTTAGAACTGTTTGTCTTCTAGTTATTCTAAGAACATTTTAGGGGAGCTTTTTTTTCCTTCTTATTGTTCTGGACTGATTTATTGAAGAACATATGGAGAAATGTAACCCTGAGTAGCCACAACGGTTGCCAAATAATGCCACTGATATTTCACCATTAATAATGATGTTTACTATGATTTTTATTAAATATAGTTAAGCTATCTAATAAAAATATAAAGTATTCTTGACTATTTTCTAATTTGTCCAAGAGCTTCTAAAAATTTAAGATTGGATTACATAAAATGCTTTAACTGTTTATTTTGAGATAAACATATACTTTCTAGAATTTCATCTGTTCATGTGGTGAATGATATAGTTTTTTTAATACTACAAATATCTCTGTAATATGTGGTAAATCAAACTTGGTCATGATATTTTATCAATTTGAAACATTTGTTACTATTTTGTTTTGAATTTTTGAGTCAATAATTATGAGTGGGATTACGTGCCATTTTCTTGTATTCTTTGCTTGTTTTTAAATTTTTTTATTCATATTTTTTTTAGAGATAAGATCTTGCTTGGTTATCCAGGCTGGAGTGCCTGGATCACTGTGGTCACAGTAGTTCACTGTGGTCTTGAACGCCTGGGCTCAAGAGATCCTCCTGCCTCCGCCTCCCAAATAGCTGGGACTACAGGTGTGGCACCATGGCCTGCTTGCTTGTTTTTATATTATGATTATATCAATTTCACAGAACAAATTAGAAATCTTTTTAAAATATCTGGAAGAATCTGTATGAGATGATAAAACTCACCAGTACAAGCATTTTGGCCTGCCTATATATTATTATTTTAATAGTATAATTTAGATTTTACTATTTCCTCTTGAGCTAATTTTCTAAGTTATAGTACTTTGTTTCATCTATGTTTTCAAATTATTGGAATACGTTTTTGTGTTTTTTTATTTTCATTTTAATCTGTGTTGGATCTGTATTTGTGTGCTTTAAAAATTCATTGCTATTGGGTATTTGCACATTTTCTTTTTAAACCTGACCAGTCTCTTTTTTTTTGTACTTTTCTCATATTTTTATCATGTTTTTAAATAATTGGCTTCTTTTGTATTTTTTTAAATAGATTTAAAGGGTACAACGATTTTTGTGTTACATGGCTACATTCTATAGTAGAGAAGACTAGGCTGTTATTACACCCATCACTTGACTAGTGTACATTCTACCCAATGGGTAATTTTTCATCCAGCACCCATCTGCCTTCTGTGTCTGCAAAGTTCATTAAGTTATTCCGTATGACCATGCATAGTCAAGTGAGAACATGTGGTATTTGATTTTTTGTTCCTGGTTTACTTAAAATAATGGCATCCAGTTCTATCCAAGTTGCTGCAAAACACATTATTTCATTCTTTTTGATGGCTAAATAATAGTCCATGATACCACATTTTCTTTATCCATTGATAGGCATGTAGGTCAGTTCCATATCTTTGCAATTGTGAATTATGCCACAATAAACATACAAGTGCAGATGCTTTTTTAATAAAATGACTTCTTTTCCTTTGGATAGACCCCAGAAGTGGTATTGTTGGATCAAATGGTAGATCTTTTAGTTCTTTGAGAAACTCCGTACTGTTTTCCATAAATGTTGTACGAATTTATATTCACACAATGCATAAGCATTTCCTTTTCACTGCATCCATGCCAACATCTTTTTATTTTTTTTTTTCACTTTTTGATAATGGCCATTCTGATAGGGATAAGGTGATATCTCATTGTGGTTTTAATTTGCATTTCCCTAATGATTAGTGATGTTTAGCATTTTGTCATATGTTTGCTGGCCATTTGATTTCTCTCCTTTTGAAAAATGTCTGTGTCTTTTGTCCACTCTTTAATGGGGTTGTTTTTTTTCTTTCTGATTTCTTTGCATTCCTTATATATTCTGGTTATTAGGTCTTTGTCAGATGCATAGCTTGCAAATATTTTCTCCCATTCCATAGGTATTTATTCTGTCAATTATACCTTTTGCTGTGCAGATGCTTCTTAGTGTAAGTCTCATTTATTTACTTTTATTTTTGTTATATTTGCTTTTGGGATCTTAGTCATAAATTCTTTACTTAGGCCAATGTCAATGATAGTTTTTCTCTAGATTTTCTTCTAATATTTCTATGGTATCAGATCTTATATTTTAGCCTTTAATCCATTTTGAGTTAATTTTTGTATATGGTGAGAAATAAGGATCCAGTTTCATTTTTCTGCATGAGGCTATCCAATTTTCCCAGAACGATTTATTGAATAGATGTCCTTTCTCCAGCATATTCTTTTGCCTGCTTTGTTGAAGACCAGTTGATTGTAGGTATTTGCTTTTATTTCTGGATTCTCTGTTCTGTTCTGTTTGCCTATGTGCCTACTTTTCATGCCAGTAACATGCTGTTTTGGTTACTATTCCCTTGTAGTATAATTTGAAGTTGGGTAATGTAATACCTCCAGATTTGTTCTTTTTCCTTAGGATTGCTTTAGCTACTCGTGTTCTGTTTTTGGTTCCATATGAATTTTTTTTATTCTGTGAAAAATGATGATATTTTGGTAGGAATTACATTACATTGAATCTGTATGTTTCTCTGGGTGGTATAAACATTTTAATTATATTGATTCTTGCAATTCATGAGCATGGAATGATTTTCCATTTGCTCGTGTCATCTACAATTTCTTTCATCACTGTTTTGCAGCTCTCCCTGTAGAGGTCTTTCACCTCTTTAGCTAAGTATATTCCTAGGGATTTTATTTTCATTTTTTGCAACTATTTAAATGGGATGGAGCTCTTGATTGGATTCTTAGCTTAGGGGTTATTAGTGTATAAAAATACTATTGTTTTGTGTACATTGATCTTATAACTTGAGAGTTTACTGAATTTGTTTATCAATTCTAGGAGTATTTTGAAGGGGTTTTTAGGGTTTTCTAGATAAAAGATCATATTGTTGGAAAACAGAGATAGTTTAGCTTCCCCTTTTCCAATTCAGATTCCCTTTATTTCTTTCTCTTGCCTGATTGCTCTGGCTAGGACTTTCAGTACCATGTTGAATAGAAGTGATGAAAGTGGGCATCCTTCTGTTGTTCCAGATCTTAGGAATGCTTTCCACTTTTAGCCATTCATTATGATGTTGGCTACAGGTTTGTCATATGTGGCTTTTATTATTTTTAGATATGTTGCTTCTATGCCTAATTTGTTAAGGGTTTTTTATCATGAAGAAATCTTGAATTTTACTTAACGCTTTTTCTGCATCTATTGAGATAATTTTATGGCTTTTGCTTTTACTTCTATTTATGTGGTAAACAGAAGTAAATTGATTGACTTATGTATGTTGAACCATACCTACATCCTTGGGATGAAATCCACTTCATGATGATGAATTATCTTTTGGATGTGCTGTTGAATTTGATTTGCTAGTATTAATATTTCATTGAGGATTTTTGCATCTATGTTCATGAGGGATATTATTCCGTAGTTTTCCTTTTTTGTTGTTGTATCAAGGTGACACTGGCTTCATAGAATGAGTCTGGGAGAATTCCCTACTTCTCAATGTTATGGAACAGTTTCAGTAGGATAGGTACCAGTTCTTCTTTGTAGTCTGTTAGAAATTGGCTGTGAATTTATCTGGTCTTGGGCTTTTTTTGGTTGGGTGATTTTTTGTTATTGATTCAATCTTGCTACTCATTATTGCTCTGATCAGGATTTCTATTTCTTCCTGATTCAACCTTGGGAGATCATGAATTTCCAAAAATTTAGCCAATTCCTGTAGATTTTCTAGTTTGCGAACATAGAGGTGTTCATGGTAGTCTTCATTGATCTTTCGTATTTGTGCAGTATACAAAGATGTCCAGAAAGTATCCAGCCATGTAACCGTTCTTGCTATATTAACAATGACTAGATATTTTTCTAGACAGCCCTTGTATGTTTTAATGTCACCTTTTTTACTTCCGATTGAGCTTATGTGAATCTTCTCTCTTCTCTTCTTGGTTAATCCAGCTAGTAGTCTATCAGTTTTGTCTATCTTTTCAAAGAACTAACTTTTGTTTCCTTGATTCTTTGTGTTTTGAAGGGTTTTTGGTCTCAAATTTTTTTTTGGTTCTGATATATTTGTTATTTTTGGTCCTCTGCTAGCTTTGGATTTGATTGTTCCTGTTTTTCTAGTTCCCTTGAGGGACATTAAGTTGTTAATTTGTGTCTTTCTGTCTTTTTTATGTAGGTATTGAATGTGATGAGCATCCCTCTTAGCACTGCTTTTTCTGTATTCCAGATATTTTTATATGCTTTTATAGCTTATGTCATTATTGTCATTCAGTATTTTTTTATTTCCGTCTTGACTTCATCATTGACCCAAAGATCATTCAGCAGTACGTTGTTTAATATCCATACATGTGTATAGTTTTGTGAGTTATTCTTGAAGTATAATAATTCCTAGTAGTATTCTACTGTGGTTGGAGAAGATACATTGTGTGGTTTTGACTTTATTAAATTTACTGAGACTTGTTCTGTGGCCTTTCATATGGTCTATCTCAGAAAATGTTCCATGTGCTGATAAGAAAAATGTATATTGTGTAGTTTTGGGGTAGAATGTTCTACAAATATCTATCATATCCATTTTTTGCTAGAGTGTCTTTTAAGTCTAGTGTTTCTTCGTTGATTTTCTGCCTTGATGTATCTAGTTGTGTCAGTGTAGTGTTGAAGTCCTCCATATTATTATATTGCTGTTTATTTCATTTGTTAGATCTAATAGTATTTATTTTATGAATCTCAGAGCTCTGATGTTAGGAGCATATGTATTTAGGATTGCTATAACTTCTTGTTGAATTGATACCTTTATCATTTTATAATGAACATCATCTTTTTTTACTGTTGTTTTAAAGTCTGTTTTATCCGATATAGCTATTCCCACTCATTTTTAGTTTCTATTTATATGAAATATTTAGTCCGCCCCTTTACCTTGTGTCTATGTGAAATCTTTACCAATTAAATGGGTTTCATGGAGACAGCAAATATTTGTTTTGCATTTTTTTATCCATTCTGTCAATCTATATCTTTTAAGTGAAGGCATTTAGACCATTTACATTCAATGTTAATATTGACAAGTGAGATACTGTTTCAGTCAGCTGTTGATTGCTATCCAGTTCCTTTGTATTCTCCCTTGTGTTATTGTTTTATAAGAGCTGTGAGTTTTTACTTTCATGTGTTTGACCATTCTTTTTGGTGTTTAGAACACTTTTGAGCATTTCTTATGCTGCAGACAAATTCCCTTAATGCTTGCTTTTCTGGAAGAGATTTTATTTCTCCCCTACTTGTGAAACTTTGTTTTGATGTATACAACATTCTTAGCTGGCTGTCACTCTGCTTAAGAAGACTAAAGATGGGATCCCAATCCCTTCTGGCTTGTAAGGTTTCTGCTGAGAAGTCTGTCATTCTTCTGATGAATTTTCCTTTGTAAATTATTTGATGCTTTTGTCTCTCAGCTTGTAGGATTTTCTCCTTTGCTTTGACTTTGGCCAAATTGATGACTATGTGTCTTGTTGATATCCTATTTGTAATGAATCTTCCAGGAGTTTGTTGATGTTCTTGTATCTGGAAGTCTGTATCTCTAGTAAGACCAAGGAAGTTTTCTTCCATTATTCCCTAAAAGAAGCATCCATACTTTCTGCTTTTTCTTCCTCTACTTGAGGGTACCTATGATTCTTATGCTTTGGCATTTTATATAATCCCATATTTCTTGGAGATTTCATTCATTTCTCTTGATTGTTTTTCCTTTATTTTTGACCGACTGTGCATGCAAAAGCTTTGTTTTCAAGCTCTGAAATTCTTCTGGTTTAGTCTGTTAAGGATTTTCATTGTATTTTGAAATTCCCTAATGACTTTTTTTCATTTCCAGAAGTTCTGCTATTTCTTTTTTAATTATCTCTTTAGTGAATTTTTCTTTCATGTCTTAGCTTTTCTTTTTGGTGGTGGGGGGAGTCTTTTTGTTGGTTTTCAACTTTTCCATTGATCCCATTTAAGTTCCTTAAAATTTATGGCTTGAATTCCATATTTAACATTTCAAAAATTTCCTTTTGGTTGTAATCCATTGCTGGAGAGTTAGTGTAATCCTTTGGGTGTATATATAGAGCCTTTTTTTTTTTTTTTTTTTTTTTTTTTTCATATTGGCAGAGTTCTTATGCTGGTTCATTTTCATCTGGAACCTCTTCCCTCAGCTCAAAACAGTTTTGTGGTTCACCTGTTTTCTGCTGGGAACTCTGCTGCTCAGTATAGAGAGGGAGAAGTACACTGCCTTTCAGCCCATGTGGGTAGGTACTCACTGTGTTCTTGCTGGCAGTTTATGTCAATTGGACCTCAAACCCCTGGGAGAATGTTGCGGTGGTGGACTAGGTTAGGTAGTCTCCAGATCTCAGGCCCCTGGGTGGTGTGCTTGAGTGCTGGGGGTTCTGACTAAGAGCAGGCTAATAAAATTGCCTTCAAATCTCCCTGCAGGCACTGGTTGTGATAGTAAGGGGTGGGGTGATTTCCTACTCCAGAAGATGCTCAGGCAGGAGAAGGGTAGAGGGACTATGAGACTGTAACA
Source organism: Avahi laniger (assembly GCA_963575035.1). Taxonomy (NCBI): domain Eukaryota; kingdom Metazoa; phylum Chordata; class Mammalia; order Primates; family Indriidae; genus Avahi; species Avahi laniger. The sequence goes on from CAUYSK010127047.1 coordinate 35,451, forward strand.
GGAGTTATGGGCCCCTCTTGATGAGGATAGCAGAGGTAGGCAGCTATGGGATGCATGTGCTGCTCACACTTCCATCTATCAGCAGTGACAGTGGTCTCTGTCCTTCATGGACACAAAAGTACCCAGATTCCCAGCTCCCCCTCCCGACCCAGCTATAGCAGAGTTGGTGGGGGCAGTTCAACTTGCTGTGTGCAGGGCTACCAGACTGGCTGTGGGCTGTAGCTGAAATGCTCTGGCAGGAGAGGTGTGGCTGTGCTGGGGAATTGTCTCCATATGTAGAGACCAGATGGAGATAGGCAGGTTAGGGATAGGACTGCTAGCTCAGCCCTCCTTTAGTAGAGGCAGTATCTTTAGTCTTAGGGAACAAAAAAAAACATTTGCTGTGGCTTTATAGAAGGAAGAGAGTGTGCCCCAAACTCCCTGGCTGTGGAATCCTGCATGCGATAAATGCTCCATTAGAGATGGGGCAGCCAGTCCCAGGTGCCCAAGCTTAATCTTCCCCTGTGAAACTCTCACTGGTCCCAAGCAGAAACAGCAATGGCTGCCTTGGCATCAGTGGGCAGAGGAGGAGTAGAAGGTCCCAAATGGCGGAGAGCTAGTGCCCTGGTTTCTTTTGTCCTAAGGGGCTGTCTTGTATGCTGCTCTCTCCTTTCAGCTGTAAGTGTCCTGCCCTGAATGCCCAGTCTCCACAGACCCACAGTTTTCCCAGGAACCACAAGTTCCCTAAGGCTGTTTCCATCTGAGTGGTGCTAGGAAGCCTTGGTATTTGGATCACTATTCTGGCAGACTTCTGAAGCATTGGGAATTTGTCCGTATTTCATGTTATTTTAATTTTTATATTGTTATCAATGTATATGCCTGTCTTTCCCTTGGTTACCAGGGATCTTATTACTTATTTATACCAGAGTCAAGAACCAATGTCAGTAAATATTTGAGATTGCATAAATGCATACATTTTACCATCTATGTATATTTCTTTAGCGCACTTAGAATCTTTTTCCATTTTGAGGCATTCTAACTGTGCAGATTCAAGTTGTATATCCAGATTACATTTACTAGCTCTATAATCTTACCTTGCTAAATATTTTATAGCCTTTGTTTTATCATTAGTGAAATTGGGTGGATAATGACTCCCCTTAGGATTTCTGTAAAGAAGAAATTGATCATAGATGTATAGATCAGTAGAACTAAAAAAAATGTACTTAAAATCCCATTCTCAATGTAAAGTAGTTAAGAATAATTGTTCAAATCATGAGCTCTAATGTTAAACTGGTTAGGAATTCCATCTCTGCTATGTATGAGCTGTATGATTTTAGGCAAGTTACTAAACTACTCTGTGCTTCTGTTGCTCATATGTAATATAAGGATAGTAATCATTCCTCACAGGGTAGTTCTGAGTATTAAATGAATTAATATTTAATAAGGTACTTAAAATAGCAGGCATATAATCAATATTTTAATGGAGATAATATTATTATTATAGCAGTTCATCTATGTGTATAATTCATTTTTCTTTTTCTCACTGTAAATCATCAGTGTTTTCCAGTATATTAAAGAGTCTTTAGATGATGGAATTTGCTAAAAATTGTACTGACCTGTATTTTTACAACTGTTCTCGAAAAATTGTATTGTGGTTTTAATATGAAATCTCATAGAATTGTATGTTTTATTTACGTAGTGAAATTAGTAAAATTCTTCTTTATCCTGTAACCTCCTTAATAACAACATCCCCCCTACCATAGTGATCAGTTCAATGTGATTCATTTTTCACAGCAGTGACACAGGCCATAAAAGGTGGCTCTCCCTCTCAAATACATCCCTGACAAGTTCTGACGGTTTAATGTACTGTGGCAATTTTTATTCTTCTCATCACATCTCATAACAACTTCCTAATGATAGTCGTCTTTGGATGTTTCACGCAGGAATACTTGTGGCAACTGTATGACTCTTCCCTCAGCTTCCATGGTCTTACTGCTTTTAGTTCTTCCTTATTAAACACAATTTTTATGGTATATTATATTGACTTTTCACAAATTATTTCTAATTCTCTGCTAAATATTACTATAATTTACTGTCAGCTGATTAAAATATTTAGATCCCTCTATGTCATGAAATGATAAAAAAAAACTAAATTAAAGGACTAATAGAATATTTATAAAGGTTTGTGGTGAATGAATTAATTTTACAGTTGATAATGTCATTGGGTTGCAAGCATATCTTTATGGACACATGGCTGTAATTGACATTTGTATATTAGTGTTGAAATTGGCTCTGATGACTTTAATATACGTATATATGATCTTCAAAATTTTTAAAATAAAAGTTTCTATTTCAATGTATACGCAATTTTGAATTACAAAATTGATATTGAAGAATACTGAAGTTAGTGAAATTGGGCAAATTTTTATGAAAATTTAGATTTTTGACTCAAATTTATGCAATGAAGCTATAAACTTACAGATTTTTAAATGTTTAGCTAAGGTACAATTTATGTTGTGATAGTACAATAAATGGTATTTTAGCAAGTTTAAAAACACTTAATTTTCCAGTAGTTCACACAGTCACACATAAGAATTACATCCATTTTCAAAATTTGTTTAAAATATTACGTTAAGGTTAGTTTTCTTTCCTTCTAAAGCAGTGGTCCCCAACCTTTTTGGCACCAGGGATCGGTTTCATGGATGACAGTTTTTCAACCTATGGGGGGCGGGATTGTCACCGCCCAGACTCCACGTCAGACGTTGGATTCTCACAGAGAGCGGGCAACCTGTATCCCTCACATGCGCAGTTTGCAGCAGGGTTCCCGCTCCTGTGAGGGTCCGATTTGGGGGAGGGGCCACTGTGAGGCTTGGGTGGTGATGCCAGTGATGAGTAGTGGCTGTGGGTGCAGGTGGGGTTCGTTCACTCGCTGCTGGCCTCTTGCTGTGTTCCCAGTTCCTGGCGTGCAGTGAGCTGGTGCCAGTTTGCACCCGGGTCTTGTGGACCACAGTTTAAAGCCCTCACTTGTAGTTTTAAAAACTTTAGTTGATGCACCACTTTGATCTTTTAGTCTTTTTCTTCTGATAATATCAATTCTCTAGTAATGGAAATTAGATTACCTGTGCATGGTCCAGAAATAATTCCATACCAATCAAGAGAAATGGGTAGTTATCAGTTGTGCTAATATAACCTCTATCAATTGTGTTCCTCACTTATCTCAACAACTGTCAAGGTTAAAATTACTGTTTGTTGACATTGTAGAAAACAATCTGCCATTAATTTACTACTTTACTATTTTTTTTTCCACTACAGCAACTAATCAAGAGTTGAATTAAAAGATGCATAAGAGTCAAAATGCCATTCAAGACTTAAGTTCAGGATTGATCCCCAAAGAGATATTGCCTCATTGGGTGAATTCTTCTAAAAAATACAGAGGTGTGTGAGATACAGTAGAAAATTAAGTCAGTTTATAGGAACCATCATTGATACCAATGTCCTGAATTTAGAAAATGATATCAATTAAAAGAAAATCAGCTGAACAAATTAAGAGCTTAAAAAATAATAATAATAGTAAATAGGTACAAATACGTTTAGAGTGTTATCAAATGCCAAGGGCAAGTTTACAGTTAAAGTGATTAGTACAACTGAATTTCTCTTTATGCTGAATGAACAAATCTGTTGTGAGCAAAGAAGAGTTAGTTTATAATTTCAGTGAGAAAAAAAAAACCCAATCAAAATTTAATTGGATCCATTTAGCAGAAAAAAGATAAACAATGTACTAAAAAGGCAGTAGTAATTAAGAAGGCATTTAAGGATTAATACAATATATTCTAATATTGTATGTCTCAGGGTAACCAAATCAGACCTAATTTGGACTTTGAAGACTGCAATTAGCAAAGATTTCCACTAATAAGCAAAATCCTTTGAATTTTTTTTATTTCTGGAGAGGAAATGTGAAGTCTTACTGAAGACGATTCAGGAAATAAATTGAGTCCAGATGGTTATTCAATAGTGTTGCATAAGGGGAAAAAAGACACTAGAATTTATTTCCTTTTATCATTTATGTTTGTGATTAGTTCTTGTTATAAGAGCTTCTTCCGCTTTTCATAACTGAGACCTGAGGACTTATTATTCAAAAGATATATAGAAAACGTTTTAGCTTTGACAAAGCAAATCATCATTTGAGTTCTTGGTGACGTGGGGAGGAGTCTATGATTCTAGCTCTGATATTTAACTCAAAAATGGATAGTGGTCTGCCCATTATCACAAGAATTTTGTTTCACCGCAGGTTGTTCCAATAATCTATAAAGGTCATAAGCTTTTATTTAGAAACATTTCCAAGTGTTTTGTGGCTAAGAAAATATTTTACTGAGAAGGGCCACTGGGGCGGGGGGAAGTCACCCAAGAGGCTTGATAAAGAGACCAGCCTGAGCAAGAGCGAGACCCCATCTCTACCAAAAAATAGAAAGAAATTAATTGGACAGCTAAAAATATATCTAGAAAAAAAAAATTAGCCGGGTATGGTGGCTCAAGCCTGTAGTCGCAGCTACTCGGGAGGC
>CAUYSK010127048.1:0-21822 GCA_963575035.1 Avahi laniger
GCATTTCCTAAACTACGTGACTTTCTAGAGATGCTCATGGGCATGTGTCACCACCATGTTGCAGTCTTGCTCCTCAAGGCAAGACAGGCAAGGTTCATCATATCAAGGTGTCATCCTGTGAATATTTGGAGTTTAAAAAATCAAAAAAGTAAGTGAGACTTTGTATTTCAGACATGATAGAAGCTGATGACAGAGTGTTTAAGTGTGTAGCTCTAGGTTCACAAGCACAATCTGGGCCAGACTGCTTGGGGTTCAAATCCCACCTCTGCTCAGCTGTGTGATCCTGAATAAATTATCAAAACATTTCTTAGCTTCTCCATCTATAAACATGAAATAATAATAGCTATTATTTCATTGTGATTAAGAGGATTCGAAATGATAAGCCATGGAAGTAACATGGCACATAGTAAGCACCCAATAAATACTGACTAGCACTATTAGCCCATAAACCACATGTGCACACATCCAAAGATATCTCCCAACAGGCTTCCCCACTCACCGCGATACCTGATCTATCCAGTAGGTACATAACTTAACAGAAACAGCACAGCTGTCAAACTGTGTATAATCAGCCTAGCTTCATGTTTTAAGCACTGAAGTATATTTGATGTTTCACTTAAAAACATCAAAGTAACATAAGCTAAATCCCCACAACCATTTTAGAAAGAGGTAGTTTTTAGAGATGATAAAGTCTTTGCCATTATTATCTGGAAAATGTTAAATTTACATTTTTTGGTCAATTTTTCTTGTTTAATCCAGCAGTTTCCCAAATACACACCATTTCAAATTATTTAATGATATTTGAAATTTAATTGAATATAATTCTACATCGTAACAGATTTTTTGCTAATATTAGAAAATGGATTTTAGAATAGTGATCAAAAGCGCTGGGAATCTGAGTCAGAAAAAACCTTGATTCAAGTCTATACTCTGAGGCAGAAGTGGAGAGATACTAGTTAAAGGATTAAAAAGTTTCAGTTATACAAGATAAATTATTCCCAGATATATACTGTACAGCACAGTGTCTATAGATAATAATATGGTGTTATATACTTAAAAATTTGCTGAGGGCACATCAAGTATTCTTATCACAAAAAATAGTAATTATTTATTCATTTATTAATAAGGCGGGAGGAGACTTTTTGGAGGTGATGAATATGTTCATGGCATAAATGACAGTGACGGTTTCACTTATGTATGCTTATTTCCAAACTCATCAAGTTGTAGACAGTAAATATGTACAGTTTTTTGTATGCTAGTCATTCTTTAATAAAGTGGTTTTAAAGAAATTCCTATTCTGCTACTTACTACTTCTGTGATTATGGAGACTGCATTTTCCAAAGCTGGCTGCAATATCTCCCACCCCCAGTGCTCTTCACACACTGCATCTTGATGTTCGTGCCTTTAAATGGGGAGATATACCTCCTCCCCTCGAACCTGGCAGGGCTTTATGACTCCTCAAACAACAGAGCATGACGAAAGTGACGCCTGTGACTTCCATGGCTTCATCATAAAAATGGCCTACGCTTCTGCCTTGCTTTCTTGGAGTGCTCGTTCTTGGAACCCCGCTGCCACGCTGTGAGAGAGGCCAAACCAGCGCATGTAAAGAGAGCACAGGGAGAAGCCATGAGCTAAGAGCCCAGCCAACAGCTACATCAACTGCCAGATGTGTAAGCAAAGACATCTCCAAAAGATTTCAGCTCAGACAACTCGTCACCCTCAGCCCTAGACACCATGTCCCTACTGTGCCCATCCGAAATTCCTGACCCGCAGAATCTACATTAATGAAATGGTTGTTGTACACCAATAAGCTCTAGCATGGTTGACCGTGCACCCATATTAGCTACAGTCTCACTAGCCTCAGCTTTCTCCAGTCTCTCCCACGGGCATCGCAGGACAGACCGCCCAGGGCTGCCGCAGACTCTACCGCAGACGGCGACACTGAAGCGTCTCCCTCCTCATGCTGGCTCGGAGTCTTCGTGCTGATCTGCTCTGCAGACTTTGTGGTGCGATGGTGATAATGCATAAAAAGGGAGAATAGGAAAAAAGGAAACAGAATAAAAACACCAAAGACTCCTGAAGAATAAAAATATTATCTACAGAGGAATTTTAGAAAGTTTTGCTGAGAAACATATCTTAAAAGGATACAATTTTAGAAAGTTTTGCTTCATGTCTTATTGCCATGTACCCTGAAAACATTTCTTAGTATTGTCAAGGCAGCTTTAGGAAGCTCAGACATTATTTTTCAGTGATTTGTATAAATGTCTGCGTTTATTTTAGATACAACACTGTGCTGAAAGGTCCTGAAAGCATGGCCCAGAGGTTCCAGTTTTACTTGAGTTACACCAGAACAAACACAGTGCTCGTTATACAGTTAGTGAGAATCTGATAGGATCTCAGATAATAAGAACCCAATGATAGAATAATATTTAATCGTTAATCACAGGTCTGACATGTAAATTCTTATTAGCATTTTCTTAGCCACATAATATCACTTCATAGTACCTTACTAGAAAACATAACGTTGTATTTGAATTTCATCCAACATTATTTTTTACATCAGAACAATAGGTCCTTTTAATTATTTGAAAACACAAAAGTTTTAAAAGATCTCACTCTGTCACCTGGGCTAGAATGCAATGGCATCATTATAGCTCATTGTAACCTCACCTCCTGGGTTCAAGCAATCTTCCTAGCTCAGCCTCCTGGAGCAGGTGGGACTACAGGAATGTACCACCATATCCAGCTATTTTTTAAATTTTTTATAGCATCAGGGTCTCACTAAAAACACTGTGCATGAGACAAAAATAACACAAAGAAGTATACACATCACTTCCTTTCTCGAAAAGCCTTTCTCTACTTGCGAAGAAAAAGAGTAATCATATGAACAAGCATCTCCCTAAAGTTTAATTTGTAAATTAGTAAGAGAATAACAACTCATAATAAAGTAGAACAATAATAACAATATACTATAATAAAAGTAATGTGAATGTCTCTCTCTCCCTCAAAATATCTCAGGATATTGTACCACAGGTAACTGAAATCTCAGAAAGCAAAATCGCTCATAAGGAGAGACTACTGTGTACCATAAATATATGAGGGTCAGATTATAATTCAAACCAAACATAGAAGACTTCTCACAGAACATGATCAAAAGAACAATACAGATCACAACTGTTACACACTGAAAGTACTGGCTAGATTCTGGAAACATTTGGAAACATTTCCCATAGATCAAAGTGCTAAACAAAGTACTAAACAAGTGAAGGAGAAATAAGATCGGGTACACAGAAAGAAGGAGAAAAAGCATTTTGACCCAAGGTATGAAGCTGAAAAGCTATTTTTGGTGTTGTTTGGTAGTTTAGTTTGCTTAGCTTTGATTTGCTTTTAGTAAACTGGCTGTAACAGAGAAGATGTATATAAGAGAACTCAGTAATAGAAGTAAAAAAGGCAGATAAGAGTGAGGCTTCAGTGAGTTCAAACTGTGCCCTATAGTCGTCAAGGAATGAGTAACAACTTTAGAAAGAAATAGCAGGATAGAATATTTTTCAATGCCTAATCTGAAAGTACTGTGCGGGATGGATTGGAGGGAAACTGGAAGCAGGGCAACTCGTTATTAGTTACTTTCAAGTATGTGATCATAAGGGCGTGAATCATTCAAAAATCATAAAAATTTAAAGGCTGAGAGAATATTTTGATATCACTGAGTACAGTCCCTTGATTTAGAAATAATGAAACTTTAGACAAATCCCATGACTACATAAGTCAGTAAGTGGCAGATGTAGACTAGAAAGAAAATCCTCAGATTTTAATTCTATTCCTCTTTCGATACGATGAAATACCTCCTAACTACACATTATTAAATATCCTGAAAATTGATTACGTCACCTCAGGTTTCATCTGAACCACCACATCTCATTGGAAGCCAGGATCCATGACACCTGAAGAGAATAGATCTTAGTATGTCTCTGAATTCTCATGTTCCAGAATTTTTCTGTAAGACAACATTTATGAGTTTACATTAGAATAATAGTAGTGCATTTATATGGACCTTGTCACAGTGTAGCTTATATAAATCATAACTGGAATTTTTTGTCATAAGAAATTCAGTATTGAGACAGGGAGTAAAATTACTGGTTTACTCACCATTCTTGACAGATCTCAGGCAAGCATTCAAGAAGTGTCTACACAAGGCCACTTACCAACATTTTATCACATCTCAGTTACTTACATATGTTCATTTCTGCCTTGTTTCTGCAATGTGTGTATAAGTCAATACAAAGTGGAGGAAGACAACAGAAACGGAACCTCAACCTGTCGTGTGGTTGAAACTGTGGAAACCACATCCAGTTAACACTGCAGGGCCGGGAGGTTATTCCCATCTCCTAGAGGAACCACGAGTCTGTGGTGAGTATTTGGAGTGCAGTACAGAAAGGCTTTCAGATAAATTCTGGATAAATGAAGAGGTTTAGATTAAAAACAATTCTATAATTTCAGGATTCAATGCAGTTAAGTGTTTTTGTTTTAAATCTTGTTCTCTGTGTGTCATCTGCCAAATACTTAAGGCTAATATTAAGCCAATTTATAAATAACTGTGAGCATTGTATGCTGAAAAATATGCTTATCTTCTTATAGCAAACATGAAGCTGCTCAGTTCAATGATCGTGACCAAAGCTAGGGCATTACTGTCAGTCAGTTGCAATATCCCTGATTGTTCCCAATGAATAGTATGGACTTCTTAGAAATAGTTACCTTAAGCTGAACTCACAATACGTCTAAACTAATATCATCAATGTCCCAATTGCCCATGTTACAAAAAAGAAAATAAATTTGTTCAATCAAATGTTCAAATAGTGGAGTTATAAACATTATTTCACTCAATATCTCATATTCTTCCTGGCCTATCTCCCAAATGAAACCATTTTGAAATGCAAACAATTTGCAACTATTGCATTTATTTATACACTTATGTATATATATTGCATGCATACACACACATCTTTAGAGATATATAATCTAATAAAATAACTTTCCAAACCTGTAGCGCTTAAAAAATTTAAAAGCAATTTCACATTAACTATTTCTAGAACGTCTCATGTGGACACCATTTAAAAATATTATCAAAATTACTGTTTTTTCTCTAAGTCAGCTAGGTGCTGAGTATGTGTCTTTGACTACATCCACTTACACTATTTAATTGTAAGCTATTTCACATGTTTACCATTGTACCAAATAGAAACAATCCCCAAATCAGTCCATTGTGAGACAGATCCTGATAGGAACACGTAAATATGCACGAAGATTCAGAGGGAAGGGCTTTCTAAGGCTTCTTTAAACTCCCAAAATACAGGAGAAATGATTTCAACAGTAAAAGAATCAGCAGGGACAAGAAAATGCCAACTCTGATTAGAAGCCTTGAAAGTACTAACTGCAGCATCTCAAGGTAAAATAGGATTTTCAATAACTCTCCCTGCATCACAGCACTTGTAAGTGGTGAGAGGTGATTGGAGGGAGAAATAGAATTTGACCTCTTCCTAGTGAAGTAAAAGGAGAAGTTCATCCATTGAACTGGAAGCTTTTAGTGGAGTTACTGGAAGACAAAGCTACATGCTTGAAAGGAACACAAAGTGCATGGCTTCACAGTTTTATCAGAGAAGGCGCTTCAATCAGTTTAGATTTGATTGAAACTCAAAGAATTCCTGCAGAACCACTGAACAGTCACCCTTAAGATTCAAAATTTCTCACAAATTCCTCTTTATTAAATTCATGACACACAGATCATTGCAAAATGAATCAGGGCCTTCAGAAAACATTATGGCATTGTGCAGCATATCAAAACATATTAAAAACTATCTCTGCAAAAGAAAATGTAAAAATGGAGTTTGTGAGATGTTAAAATAAATGTTTGCCCTGCGTTGAGCTGCCCACAAAATACACTCCTTCCTTTTTCCACGTAGCATTGTTTTCTTGTTTATTTTATTGAAAATTACTTCTGTTAAAAAGTCTCAGGTAGACCTCACATTGGCTTATCTTGTTTCACTTGCCCACAAAAGACCTAGTTTTTTAAAAATGAATTTAAAATGAATGATGGTGCTGAAAAGGTAACATCCTACACCAGGAAAATAAGCATTTTTTTCCTTGTGTTTGTGATAAACTGTTAGTTTCTTTTCTTAAAGTTTTAACACCTACTTAGGGTGTCTTCCCTTTATGATTGTAACCAGGGCAACTTCACAAATCAAAGTTACTAGAGGGGAGTAATGGTTTGTCAACCTACATTCCGTGCCTTCAAGCTAATTTGCAATTATTTAAAAGGAAGAACTAGTCTGCCTCTAAAGAATCTGATGTGACTCATCACTGATTCATTTCTTTTTATCCAGAGTGAGCGATGCCCCAAATAGGCAGTAAATAAATACCTATTTTAGGAATGAATAATAACAATGGAGAGGCAGATAACCGACTGAATCACAATACTACTCATCATTAAAATAGATATATTCACCAGAAACCAGCTAAGGACTCACATAAATGTCCCATTCTGACAAAAACACTAAGAAATAAAAGAAAAAATAATACACATGAAGAAAGTGAGCAAAGAGGAACTAAATAAGTAATGTTTGAGTGTGGTCATCAAAATAATAGCTTCCCAAAGATGTCCATGTCCTAATCCTTGAAACTCGTGGCAAAGGATTTATTAAATTGACTTACTAAATGAAGGATCTTGAGACAGGAAGATTGTCCTGTTACCCAGCTGGACCCAGAGTAGTTACCAGGATCCCTGTGACAGAGAGGCAGGGTGCGAGAGGGTCAGAGCCAGAGAGAGGGAAGTCACGATGAAGCAGCAGCCCGCGAGACGCCACTGCCGGCTCTGCGGATGGAGGGTGCGGGCGCCAGCCCAGGAGCGCGGGGGCCTCAGGAAGCCAGAAAAGACACGGAAACAGACTCTCTTCTGGGAGCTCCAGATGAACGCAGTCCTGCCAACACACTGAGTTAGCCCAGTGAAGTCCATTTCACACATCTGACTTCCAGAAATATAAGATGAAACATTTGTTGTGTTTCAAGTTTGTGGTAGGTTGTTAGAACAGCAATAGGAAACTAATACATTGGGCTTTTTTTGCTTAATTTCTAAATCTGTTTTCAATAAATAGAATCCTCTTCACTTAAAAATAACAAGAGTGTGAGCAAAAGAACACAAATTAAGATGTGAAATTGTCTCCCCAGTCCATTTTAAAAGATGCTGCTAATCCAATCAGCTAAGAATGCAGAGAGATGTGCATGAGATACGCGTGGCTCATGTTAAGGGGAGAATCTCTTCATCTATGACTTTTAAACCAAAGTTAATTAAGCTGGAAACGCCACCTTCCCATCTGAAAGTTTTCTATCTTGCTATTCAAAACTGCAATTGTTAACGAAGATTGCTTCAGATTTTTTAATTTAGAAATAGCTGCTTTTCTTCTTTGTCAGATCCTAATCGCAAGGGAATTCATAATTAAAAATAACTCTAAACCTACAAAGAAAGACAACAGTCCCACGTTTCATATAAATATGCAAATTTTCTTTATGACTCCTTTAAATGAACCTGCTTTCTCCATTGTGCAAGGATGATAAGTGTCCTATTGCACTAATAACCTTTCAATATTATTAACTATGTTTTCCTTTTATATGTAAAATAAGTACCTGGTTGCTGGTTAAGAAAAATCTCTTGAGAAGAATGGCTGCTAAATGGTGTTTGTTTCTATAAACACAAAATATGTCATTAGTCCAGTTTTATCCCAGAGAGGATAGTTGTTTACATGCATTATGGTGATTTTATTGTATCTTATTAAGGAATAATGGCAAACTAAAGCAACTGCATTAACAGAGTCTTGTAATAAAAAGTAACGTTTTTGCTATTCTAATTAGTTACCTTCATTTTATGAGAGAATGAAGCCAGAGAATGGTTACATTTGAGTCTTTAAAAAGGAATGCCTTCCATTGGCTTTCAGCACAGGTGTGCTAAGCTGCTATGCAGGATTGTTAAAAGGAAGGCCAAACATTAGCTGAAAAGAGATGGTCACATCTCAAGAGGTTTCCCAAAAACAATATGCAAAAAAAAAGCCTCTCACCAAAAATTGTATATTGAACTAATCGCCCCCTTGTGTAATTAACTAGCAATGTAGTCGGCTACTTGCTTTGTTATAGGACCAAATATAGGCACAATTAGTTTCATTTGAGCAGTTATGAACCTGTGGATTTAGATTCACATGTGTAAAAACAGTAGGTGCTTTCAAACATTTGCTCTCAGCAATTTGCAACTCACTTCAAACACAGCTATGCATGTATTTTTAACTTACCTTTCTTTAATAAATATATCGGGTGTGTCAATGAGTTGTTTTCCCTCCCACACCTTTTGCTTTCCATAATCTTCACCATTCTCCATGAATGAAGGATGACATCAACCTTGTTTGCTGAGAATCCTTTTCTGAACAAAAATATGGGAAAGACATTTGCATGGAAAGTTACTCAGATCATTATAAATGTCAGTTTTCTTTTCTGTAGGCTACAACTGTGAAATTGGATTCTTATTTTTAATAAAGTGAAGGGTTGATTCTTTTTTTTTTTTTTACCTCGACAGCAACATGCCATTGATTTAATGTGAGATCTGTATCATCTTGGTGGCACCCACAGACGTTAAGTGCCCATGAACCATGATATCCTGGAGGCAAAGTGGAACTCATTTCAGCATCTGGATAAATCTAAGGGTTGTAGTTTGTATCTTAATTGTGGCCCAAGGAGAGGCCAGTGGCTCTCTAAGGAATCACAAGTCAATAGGTCCATGTATGAGTAAAGTGACATCCCGGGCCCCTTTCAGAAGTATAGATAAGGGGTGTGGGGCAGAAAGCTGGGGTGCGTTAGGAAAAATGGCCTAATGGACTTGAACGCGGAAGTAGTTCTGGTACCTTCTTGACCAATAACAAGCAGGTGCTATTATGTGTGAGTACAGCACTGTTTACTACAAGTTCCTGCAGACAAAGGTTCAAAAGCAACTGTCAAGTGCCTGCAGAAAGAAGTTGGGTCTGGCTGGGACGCAAATTGTGTGTGTGCAAAGGGAGTCTCCGTAGCGCGGGGTCTGAGTTCCGTTAGGACACAAACACGGAGTCTGTGTCCCTCTTGTTGACAAGTCCACCCCCACACGATGCCTGGTACGTGGTAAATATCTGCTGAATGACGATGAATGTGTAACTAATTCAGACGAATGAATGAATTCCCGGTAAATTGCAACCATTAGCTCTTCAAGACCACCAGAAAAGCCAGCTTTGAACAAAGCTACAATTATTATGAGACCCGCAGCATTAAGGCAGAGAACCACCTTAATAGATTTGTACATTGTCCAGAAGAGGAAGGATTTTATAGAGAAGCCCACGTATAGCGTTTATGGCCTTGTCTGGGTAATTTTCAGGTGAGTCTTACAAAGCAGGGGACTGGCTAGACCTGGGCAGAGTCTGACGCAGCACCTTTGAGTTAATGGGTGCAGTGGGGCAACGGTCTTGAAACACGCCTTTAGAGCAAACTGCTAGTATTAATGTATTAGCCAGGGTTCTCAGAGAAACAGAGCCAACAGGACGTGTGTATGCACCCCCACACACACAAAGACAGACCTACTATTCACGTAAGGAATTGGATCGTGAAACTACAGAGGTTAACAAGTCCCGATAGCTACAGGGGGGTTGGCATGATGGAAACCCGGAAGAGCTGACGGCTGAGCTCCAGTCTGAGTCCGAAGGCCTGAGAACCAGGACAGCCCGCGGGGCCACGGTTCCAGTGAAAGGCCGGCAGGCTTGACACCGCGCAAGAGCTGAGGAGCCCGCTGAGTCAGAGGCAGGAAAAGAGTGGATGTCCTGACTGTGAGGCTCCCAGGCTGGGAGAATTCTTTCTGGCTCTCAGGAGGGTCAGCCCTTTTGTTCTATTCATGCCTTCAGCTTATTGGACGAGCCTCACCTATATTTTGGAGGGCAATCTAATTTACTCAGTCTCCTAATTTAATTGTTAACCTCATCCAAACATCCTCACAGAAGCACCCAGAATAATGTATGAGAAAACATCTGGGCACCCTGTGGACCAGGCAAGTTGCCCTATAAAGTTAACTATCACACTGGGTAAGTAAGCTATTTCAGTGGATTCAAATCGTTACCTTCCAGGAGTCAGTAGCTATGTTTGCTTGTTCTCAGTACAGTTACACACAGGAACTGAAAATATGCCCTATCCCAGTATAGTTTAATTACGTTGGTTTCAGTTCCTAAATGTTTATCTTACTGTTAGAATTTCATGTTTAAAAAGAAAAGTCCTTAAACCAATGCAGTCAGATTTCCTATCCATGAGATCTTATTGTTATCTTAAGACTAACAAATTTGACATCATACCTTTAAATGTGAAAACTATTAGTAGTTTGGGGTTATCGAGATATGGAATATTTTCACATAATACATGCAGATAACTGGGAAAATGTTTTAGAATTTAAAACAAACTAGACGACTATCTCAGTCCACACCTGACAATGAAGGTGCATCCTTATTTCCTTGCTACAGTCCGGGTCCATAGAGCAAATAAAGTGAAGTTTGGGAATTCCCAGGAAACGTGATCAAAACAGAACTCCTCATCAAGTAATTCAGGTCCTGAAGGAGAACTTTTGTTTTGAGGCGAGGGGACTGCCAAGTCCCTGTTGCTAAGACCGGGCTTGGCACACTACAGCCCTGAGAGCTCATGGGGACAAAGCCACTCCCGTTAATTTACACATCGTCCCCAGTTGCCTTCGCCGCAGCAGTGCCAAGACCGAACCACTGCAACAGAGACTGCGGCCTGTGAAGCCTGAAATATTTACTGTCTGGCTCTTTACAGAAAGAAATCGCCACCCTCTGATCTAGTTAGATAAATAAATAAACAGAAGTTTCATAAACTGCTGTTCCATGAAGAACAAATCTAAATATTACTTCTGTAACAATTTTCTCAGCTCATTATATACTGTCACAAAGCTTTTTCTTCTTAAATATCATTTTATTCCTTTTTCATAGTTATTTTAAATGTGATCTGCCATCAAGATTCCAAGCTCCCTTAGCCACCTTTCTCTTGGTTTCCTCAAAGAAAAAATCATTAGGGCCCAATAAATTTGAAGTAATAATGACAAAGAGTTTAATGTATATAAAATAAAAACTGTAACACTTGGCTGTAATATATCAAAAAGCACCTTTCTATACCCATAGGTATGCTTCCATGTACTGTACTTTGGACCCATTATAATGTATATTGAATGAATTGTTAGAGATAAATATTTGTCCCTCAAATGCTAATTTATTGATGACTCCTAACTTGCTCTCATAGTGACAAAGCACTAGCACAATCATTGAATGAATATTTATCTAGGATGAATATTCATTTAATCCACATCTTTACAAGGAGCTTCACAATGACAAGGTAACAAACCAGCTTTTTCACGCCCACTGTAATTCTGGGTTCACTTGCTTTCTCCAAGCCACGGCTTAAGCGGGGGAAATCCTGTATGTTTGTGGCTCGATTTGGGAAGTGTTAGTCCAAGCTGTGTCCTACATTAGCTCTCTTAAACGCAAAACGTAACTCCAAGAACAGTGATTAATTAGTTCACACATTTGCCATCTGCTTCATTCAAGTCTGACAAGGTGAGAAGTGACAAATTTGGACTAAAGAAAATGAATGTTAACGAGGTTGTGATTCTACCCTTTGAAACAAAAATAAAGGGCTGAGCCGTCTATGTGAGTCAGGGGTACACTGATAAATGTTTAACAGCTACCTTTTTCCAGCTTTGTTGAGGAATAATTGAAAATTTAAAATTCTATAGATCTAAGATATGTAACTTGATATTTTAATATATGTATAATATATATTATAAAATGATCATAATTAGGCTAATTAATGTATCCATTAGTTACTACTTTTGGTGTGTACTTAAGACCTACTCTTAGCAAAGTGCAAGTATATAACTCAGTATTATTAACCATAGTCACCATGCTGTACTTAAGGCCTCCAGAACTTACTCATCCTGCACAACTGAAACGTTTAATCCTTTGACCAACATCTCCCCAATCCTTCCAAATCCCACCTGCTGGCAACCACCATTCTACTCTCTGCTGCTATGGGTTAGGCTTTTTCATACCCTACATATAAGTGAGATCATACAGTATTTGTCTTTCTGTGCCTGGCTTATTTCATTTAACACAATGTCCTCTAGGGTCAACCATGTTGTAAATGACAGGATTTCCTTATTTTTTAAGGCTGAATAATATTCCACTGTGTATTTATACCACATTTTCTTTATTCATTCATCCACTGACAGCCACTTAGGTTTTCTCCACATCTTGGCTATTGCGAATAATGCTACAACAATCAAGAGAGTTTAAGTATCTCTTTGTGATACTCATGTTATTTCCTTTAGTTATATACACAAAAGTGGGATGGTTGAATCATATGGTCATTCTATTTTTAATTTTTTGAGGAACCTCCATACTGTTTTCCATAATGGTTGTGCCAATTTATATTCCCACCAACAGTGTACAAAGGTTTCCTTTTGAGCACACCCTCTCCAACACTTGTTATCTCTTACACTTTTTGGTAATAGTCATTCTGACAATGACCTTCTGAAGTTTGGAAGGGGCACATGATTTGCACTGTTTGCCTATTTTTGAATTGTAAATATTCCCAAGCCAGATTTCAAGCTATCAACCTGATGTCACTAAATGTAAAGTTGGAAAGAGACAGACAGTAGAACACTTTATATAGTTTCTCCTATGTACAAACACATGCGAATAAACCTAAGATCACAGAGAACAGTAAAACATAGTAAATATTAGGACGTGATATATTTTGAATCTATTACCTTTATTAAATATAACTTAATTATAAGTTTATTAATTTTTAATAATAGCTATATTTAACAATCATCTTACAAAATTCCTGAAAATTTAATAATCATCTCCTACCAGCCGATACAAGCCAACTTTCATGAGCTAGTATAAGCCTTATCCAGCATACCACTGCTATGAGTCTATATTTTGCAAAAAATATAACTATGCTGATTTCATTTTTTACAAAAGTCAAACTTCATTATTAATAAAGTTTAAAACTACTCTTTCAACTCTCACTGTGTCACACAGAAACACAAACACATGCACACACACAGTCTCACTGAATTTAACATCTCTAGAAAGACTATATACCCAGTGGTTGTCACTGTGAAACTGAGAATCAATGGGCAATTTGCAATGTTTTTATGGGCTGACTGTAAGGCATCGTTACTTTCTAGTTTTGATTGAGAAGTGTTATATATCAAACTGCAAATTGCCATGTAAACTTCTCATGAGTCAGGAGAAGAATGTATTAGCAACCTTTGCATACTGAGCACATAACACAATGCCCCAGATACCGCAAGTACTAAATAAATACTTGTTAAATGAAAAATTAAATGAATCAATGAATGACTGTTGCTCTGAAAAAGAGTGTCCAGATTATTCCCACCGAAATTTGTACAAACAAAATATTCAAAACAGAACATAGCTAGTTCTTTGGGAAATTGTCAATGGAAATATTTCACCCTGCACCAGTATAGATTTCAAAAAAC
Source organism: Avahi laniger (assembly GCA_963575035.1). Taxonomy (NCBI): domain Eukaryota; kingdom Metazoa; phylum Chordata; class Mammalia; order Primates; family Indriidae; genus Avahi; species Avahi laniger. The sequence continues at coordinate 13,622 of CAUYSK010127048.1, forward strand.
TTTCGATACAAATAAACTTTAAGGATTTTTTAGGATTCTATATACTTCAAGTGTTCAATTTAAACATTGAATTTCCTAGGTAAATCAACAAAACCCACCATTATTCAATATATTGAATATTTTACAGTCACATAGCACTTAGAAAAATACCTTGTATATAGTAACTTCAATAAACTTTTGAAAGAAAAACCTTTAATTTAGTTAACGAAGCACTATCACTGTGTCATCACATTACTAAATAGGAGCTTTAAAGTTTCAAAATATTTGTCATAAAAGAGAAAAATAAAGATGTAACCTGACCAAGTTCTTTTGTCTAAAAACAATGCTCAATGGATTTGATCATGTTATAATCAAAAGTTTTAGAATTTAAATCATTTTTTTCCCTTTTGTTTTTTTTTTTTTTTTTAATTTATTTCAGCATATTATGGGGGTACAGATGTTTCTATTACATATGTTGCCCTTGCCCCCACCTCCCTCCCTAAGTCCGAGTTTCAAATATGTCCATCATTTGGGTGGTATTTTTTTCCCTTTTGAAGGAGATTGGCTTTCAAAATGTTTTTGAATTCTTATGAAGCACAACTCCAATTAGTCCTTTTCTGCAGGACAGGGATGAGGAGTCAGGAAAATGATATTTTTGTTCTTCAGTAAATATTGAACATGAGAGACTGTCAACCAGGGATGAGTTTCTCTAAGGAAAAGCAAAAACAGAGTCATTGATCTTCTTAACCAGTCGGAGGGACATACAAAGACAGTCACCACAGCATTGTTGGTGGACAGATCCTTGGACTCTGAGGTCACAAATCCACAGGAGGTCTTCCAGATATCACAGCCGTGTTTGCTCATGTTTGTTTGGGGAAGGCAGATTTCACATCTCTCTTCCCAAGTAAACCTCTCGGAAACCAGATTTTCTCTTCTGATTTGTTCTTCTCTGTCTGCCCTGAGCTTTGCCCTTGATTTCATCTACCCACAATATTAATAATTGTTTTCCCTAAAAATATCTGCTTCCATCTCTGACAGGCCATATTCTCACGCCAGTTCCTCAAATAAGTCCTCAAAAGTTTGATTAACTGCTTAAAGCTGTGAATGCTTAAGAGAAGAGTCCCTGTGTTACTTACAATTCTACAGTTCCTTAGCACTGGTACTGTAACATAAACCCTTAGAGGTACCATTAAAATTAATTGAACTGGTAGAATGGGAAAGTATTCCAACAATCAAAGAGAAGGACCATCTGTTGTCAAAATAACTGCAATTCCGACTGAAATAAAGGAAGTTTTTTACAGCCCATATCTAAGCCTGTTGAAAGCATTTTGCAATGTTATTCCATTAAGATTCCCTTAAGAATAGAAGTAAAATTTATTGTATTCAGAAGAATTTAAAATAAGAATATGATTCCATAAATGTGAAGTCTATTAATCAATGATATTTGGGTACAGTAATTTAAGAAGATCCTTTTTTCCTTTCTATGATACAATAACATTTTTTATTACTTAATTCACAAAGCTATTAAGAAAAAATTTTGAGATTGATAATTAAGCAAAGAACTGCATGGGTTTGAGAAACTTAGGAAGTAATCATATCTTATACTACTGTACTGTTGTCTACAAAGAGTTTACTTACAGTAATTTGCCCAAATACTAATTGAGCGTCGATTTTGTGGTAAAATATAGAACTCAAGATAATATCTAAGATTGTTTTCATTTTCAAAATATTATGGTCTATGAGCTAGAAACATATCAGATAGACTCACACCTTCTATTAAAAATCACAGGACTGACACATTAAAAAATAAATAATAGCATTTTTATTTATATTTTAATAATTCACTTGATATGGTATCTTCCAGGACCTGGCTGAATTACCCTTTTAGTCAATTGTCTAATCTTAACAAAGACGTAAGTGAAAAGTTCTGGCAAGGCGCGGTGGCTCACGCTAATAATCCTAGCACTCTGGGAGGCCGAGGTGAGAGGATTGCTTGAGATTGGAAGTTGGAGACCAGCCTGAGCAAGAGCAAGACCTCATCTCTACAAAAGACAGAAAAATTAGCCAGACGTGGTGGCAAAGGCCTGTAGCCCCAGCTACTCGGGAGGCTGAGGCAGGAGAATCGCTGTAGCCCAGAAGTTTAAGGTTGCACTGAGCTATCATGATGCCACTACACTCTAGCCCTGGTGACAGAGCAAGACCTTGAAAAAAAAAAGAAACAAAGAAAGAAAAGTTCTATGTCAAATATCAGCAGTGCTGATAAAAAATGGTATTTTTGGTATAGCACTTCAAACTGCTTTTATATACATTATTAAATTGTATGTATATAAAATCAATTTATGAACATGAAAATTAAAGATCACAATCCAGCAACTAAATAATAGAACTGAAATCATTTGACTAAAGACCAGCAATTTGTTATCACCACTCCTTCTGCATTGTATGTTTCATTGTCCTTTATAGTTTTTCTTTCAAAATCTTTATTGTCATAAACAATAAGAACCTACCTAAAACTGATACATTATCTGGTTTGCTAAAAAATATTGATTTTTTTCTTCAGATTAGGGTAACAGCTTTCAAGGGTCTATTTTAACAATAATAATCAAATTTTAAAAACTGTTTTATTGAAGTCAGGAATTATCATGAAGTGAATGTCTATGTAACGACCACCCAAATCAAGAAAGAATGCCCTCCAAGAGCCTTATCTGTGTCCCTTCCCAATCATTATCTCTTTTGTCCTCCCTAAAGGGATCTATGATGACTTCTAATGCTTAGTATAACTGAAACTTCATATCAATTGAAATATGCGACCTATATTATGTGGTTGGGCTTCTTTGTTCAAAAGCATATGCAAGATTCATCCATGTTGTTGCTTGTAACTGTAGGTAGTTCATTTTCATTGTGCGTGGTATTCTATGAACATACCACAAATTACTGATCCATTTTGAGGGATATTTGGGTCATTTTCAGTTTAGAGTTAACATTAATAATGATGTCATGTTCATTCTTACACCAATATTTTTGATGCATATGTGCATATATTTTTCTTAGATGTATATAACGAGGAACAAGTATATTTCTGGATTGTTAATTTAAAGTAAGAAAGTTTACTACATGTAAGGGCTTTTGTTCCTTTTGTTAATTTATATCTTAAATAGATTCCTGAATTCATGTGCTTCTAGTAAATGAACTAAATGAAACCTAAAATCATAATCATAATTTAAATACATGGAAGTTAATCCGGACAACAAAAATTCTTAAGCAATAACTGAGATGGGAAAAAAAAAAATATGCCTGAATTTAAATCTGATTCTAAGGTGTTACTGACATAATCTTAAAATACAGTCGTGAAGAGCCAAAAATTAAAAATAAACCTATAAGTTTCTTAAATTCTAAAGTAGTGATTTCAAATTATTTCACAATTTTTCAGAACTGCCTCTTTAATTCCTACAATTGAAGTAAACTTTATTTTGATTATATCCATCATTTGGTATAAATTTCTTGAACTTTTTGTTTCTACATATGCTGAGTTTTAAATAAAAATTGTGCTTTTAACTATAGGATTTTTCCACCTAGAATAATCAGAATCTTTTTTAAACGTTCCTCTAGAAGATCTCTTTTGCAGTGTTCTGATAGTACAATGGATGGTTGGAATAGCAAATTGAAGATTGTGACAGATAAAATACCTATATGCCTTAATCATTATAAATTCCAACCACAAAGATTTTCTGAAAGAAATTGCTACTATTAACATATTTTGTACGAAATCCCTACTTCAGGATTACATCAGTTAAATTTCAGTGAATCTCAACATTTCATTCACAATCCATGAGAATAAATTAGTTTTAATGATCTGTCAACCAAAGCACTTAACTATTATTAGCCTTTTTCTTAGCCTGTGTCCAATGTTTGGGTTTCCACTGTTAAAACAAATGTACAGCTGAGGGGTTTTTTTATTGTAAGTACTTTATAGTCACTCTATTCATTATCAATAGACAAGTGACTATTTTTAGCGATTCTAGAGCTTGCGAATGTGCCACATACTACACAGTTCTTATTATCCACACTGCAGTTGCAGCAACTTTATTCATTTTAAAAAAATTAACACTTATTTTCTAGAATGTAGAAGAATAAGATAGAAGAAAAAGTCAAATTTATGCAGCTATAAAAACATCTGATATTTTCAAAATCATGATAAAAAGCAATGTCTATGCTGAAATGGTAAGACCAGGTTTTTCAAGCACTACTTGAGAGAAGTACTACCACTTAACTGCAGCTGCTCTGATTAAATTAAGTGATTCATGTTTCTAAGGTGCTGTTTAAATGCGAATCCCACATTCACATGATGAGAAAAGGCTTCATGTATCTCCAGTTACAGTGCCCTTGCTCAGCAGTGATGGAGAATTGGATATAACACAGTCTTAGCAATTGCCTGCATTATAATATGGACAGGATTAGACATGACAGAAAACTGATAGTTTTCCAGATAGTTTAGGCCTGTCACAGAGTAATCGATCAGACTGTTGTACAATTGATGACACAGAGGTCAGACAGCCTGTAGAACCAAGTTCTTTTTCACCACGCTCTTGTTCGTCCAGGTGATTCAGTCATTATGACAGCCAAAAATTTGTGATTGATAAGGTGATTTTCGGTTCATTGCTCAGACAGCCTCCATCGACTCCACTGTTTACCACTCAGTACATTACTTTTCCATTTGAAATGAAACCGTCCCTAAGTAATAATTTTTGAGGCCAATTAGCTTTAATAGCTACTCAACAGGAATGCCGGCTGAACAGTCATCAATCCAGCTTGGGACTGCATTAATTCACCTCCACATGTGTACTGGTTTCATAATAATTTAGCAACAATAGTAGGACGGAAGAACCCTATTAACACAACTAAGTTTTCCAGTCAGTTGTGCAATGGTCAGAGGGAGAATTCTCATCTTTACATTGAATGATAAAAATCAAAATTAAGTTGAATTCGAATAACTCAGGTCTTCAAAACAATGTCAGTTAGAATATAGTCTGAGGGTACCTCTCAGTTATGAACATTTCCTTAAGAAGATACCACTTAAAAAGAATTTTAAAGGACTCCTATGTTAGCAAGATGAAATACAGTGGGAGTTTGTTCCTAGCAGAGCAAGTTTCAGGAGCACACGCACACGCGCGTGAAAACGGCATGCCGCAACCGAGGTAGAGCGCACAGAGCAGCATGGTTAGAGCAGTGCAGGACCCTTCGCCAGAGAGGTAGGAAGGGCTTCGAAAGTAAGCTACGAGGTTAAGAGTGCATCATCACACTACTCTGGCGATGGATTTCAAGCAGGAAAGAGATGTGTTCAGAAATGCAGTTTTAAAACATCACCCCACACACTGTGCAGAAAAGTGATGAAAGTGGAATATGTCTGCAAACAGAAGGACCCATGTCCAGGAAAGAAAAGGGTTTGAACAAAGGAAGTAACTGGTTGTAGTTAGGAGGATTCAGATAAGAAATTAAAAAGTTGAATAGATGAGAATTAAGAATCAATTAAATATGGACAAGATAAATAGGGTTCTAAAATGACATCTAAATTTCTGCCTCTGAGGGAAACACCTGCTCAGATGGAGACAGGAAAACTGTAAGGTACCTGAGGTACATCACTGTGGAAATTTCTACTGGGCAGCCGAAACGTAAGAACTTGGACTGACCCAGGAACAAGGCAACTATTAGCATACAAGTGAGAGCTGAAAGCACAGCGGTGGATAATGTCACCTCAGGAAAGTCTATAAAGAAAAGCCTGGAAAACACAGATAAGACCACAAAATACCAACATGGGGAAGTGAAAGATCAGTAGGGTTTGTCCCAGCAGATAAGTCTTGCCAAAACTGTAGGGGTAGGAGGTAATTAGTCATTTGACAGCCAGAAATGACTGACCATTTAGGTAATTATCAGTTCTACGTCATCGGACCATCGCCAAGCAGTGGAGGGAGGGGAGAACTTCAGGTCGGTAGCACACCGAGCAGTGTCAGTGCCATCAAGGAGCAGGGCATTCCCGAGACACGAAAATGGCCATTGCCTATGTCAGCGCGGAGGCCTTTGTGGCATTCAGCAGCGATGGGCAGACCAGCATCCTGATAATTGAGAAGGGTATTTGTCATGGGTTGAATTGGGTCCCCCCAAAAGATATGCTGACCTCCTAATCTCAGTACCTCAGAACATGACCCTATTTGGAAACAGAGTTGTCGCAGATGTTATTAGTTAAAATGAGGTCAAAATAGATCAGCTCTTAACACAGTATGATTGGTGTCCTCACGAGACAGTGGCCGTGTGTAGACACAGACATACAGGGAGAACACCGTGCGATAACAGAGGAGGGGCCTGGGGAGATGCAGGTCCACAGAGGAACAAGGAACAGGGTGGATGGCCACCAGCGGAAGCAAGGAAGATGCTTCTCAAAGTTCCAGAGGGGGCATGACCCTGCTAACAACTCTATTTCAGACTTCTAACCTCCAGAACTCTGAGAATCAATTTCTGTCGTTGTGCTAATATTAAGCCACCCAGTTTGCAGTACTTTGTCACAGCAGCCGTAGGAAACCCATGCAGCACTCGGCGGTGCTCAAAACTCAGCCCCCGGGGAAGGGGCAGCTCTGAACCCGAATGTCCTTGGTTAGCTCTCCCACGGTCTCCTGGTTATTGGATGATGTTGGTCCTGTGGTCCGATTCCAGCCAAGGCCTCAGTTAATTCAAGTTCAATTGAGAAATCACTTTTCTTTGCATTTTTGATCACATGATGTCAATAAACAGGTTAAGTGAATTTATACCTTAAAAAAATATATTCTTCTGGTCCTGTGCCTTGCTTAAACTTTTATACGTGCAAGGTTACCTGGATAATTAAAGTCATTTCCTGGAAGATTTAGGTCAGAAAAATAATTAACCTGAATCATTTAGGTGGCGAATTTAAAAAAAAAGAGGTGGGCAGAGGACAGTATTTTCTCTTGACCTGTATATAAAAGTGCTTCAATTTTCATAAGACTTTTGAAACACAGACACAGCTCTATTTTAAAAAATAATGCTGAAAGATCCCTATAAAGAATATGCACTTGGAAAAGTTCTATTTTTCTTTTGAATATATCCATTAAGCCCTCAGATGTCTCACTTTTCACATATTATTTTTTTTTCATTATCACTGTTGGTCTCCTAGCAGTGAAGAATACTCTCTTTTTTTAAGCTAGTATACCATATCTCAAAGTTCTTAGAATAACCAATGTTTTATGTTTGCATTCTTTCAAGAGAGAAAAATATATATATTTCAAGAAAGAAAAAAATCCAACACCTGAGGCAAAATGTAAGGGGAGAACACTCCAGCAAAATCTAACTTGCACAATAAATCTGTTCTGTCAGATCCTTGACAGGCAGGTTTGTGTTGACCTCTTTCTGTGTGGAGAGGGAGGAAAGAGACCGGTGTTGATAGGTTACACAGAATAAAAAATAAACAGGGACACAAAATAGCAACGTGGGTTTCCTCCCCCGATCAGGACACTGTTTATTATTTTTATTTCATTATGCTTACAAAAGCAAATAAATTTCCCTTTATATTTTCTTAAGAATTAGAAGATGAATGTTCCTTTCTTTACAAGATCCATGGAAGCTGAGAACACTCATACTGCAAATGTTTTAATGCTTGATTATGGTTCTGGCTTCAAAATGAAAAATGTTTTATTTGAACCAATAAAACCCTAAGAAAGTGGTACTTCCTCTTCTGTGTGTAACATACAAATGGGGTTATATTGTTACGGCAGGGCTGACCGAGAATAGGCCGAGAGACACACACAGAGATTTTGGCAATACAGGTTTTATACGCCGGCCAGCAAGGCTCAGAGGGGAATTCGCTCTCCCCAAATTCTGAGCGCCAAAGAGCATTGCAGTCTTTTATACGCTCTGCTTAAGGAGGAGGGGCAGGGCTGCAACAGGGTTAACTTTAGTGAGGCAGGGTCCTGAGCTATTTTACAGCCTGGTATACTAACTGCTATAGGCTACAGGTGATTTATGAGGGCAAGGTCGCAAGCAGGTGAGGATGGGGCCCAGGCAAGGATCGCAAGGAAAAAAAAAAAGCCCAGTAGTGGAATTTCTAAGAATTCCACTTTAGTGGAATTTTCCAATCTTCCACTTCAATATTGCACCAATCTGTTCACTCTGTCAAAATCCTCGAGGGTTCATTTGAAAGATGTTATCTAAGCATCTCT
>CAUYSK010127049.1:0-12585 GCA_963575035.1 Avahi laniger
AAATACTCTTCTAGACATTGGCCTAGGCAAAGAATTTATGAAGAAGACCCCAAAGGCAATCACAGCAACAATCAAAATAAATAAATGGGACCTGATCAAATTAAAAAGCTTCTGCACAGCCAAAGAAACTGTCACAAGAGCAAACAGATAACCTACAGAATGGGAGAAAATTTTTGCATGCTACAAATCCGATAAAGAGTTGATAACTAGAATCCACTTAGAATTCAGGAAAATCAACAAGAAAAAATCAAACGACCCTATCAAAAAGTAAGCAAAGAACATGAACAGAAACTTTTCAAAAGAAAACAGAATAATGGCCAAAAAACATATGAAAAAATGCTCAACATCTCTAATCATCAGGGAAATGCAAATCAAAACCACAATGAGATATCATTTATCTCCAGTGAGACTGGCCTTTATCAAAAAGTCCCAAAACAATAAATGTTGGTGTGGATGTGGAGAGATAGGAACACGCATACACTGCTGGTGGACTGCAAACTAGTGCAACCTCTGTGGAAAGCAATATGGAGATACCTTAAAGAGATACAAATAGAACTACCATTTGATCCAGCAGTCGTATTACTGGGCATCTACCCAAAAGAACAAAAGACACTCTATGAAAAAGACACCTGCACCCGAGTGTTTATAGCAGCACAATTCACAATTGCAAAGATATGGAAACAACCCGTGTCCATCAATATATGAGTGGATTAATAAAATGTGGTGTATGTATACCATGGAGTACTATTCAGCTTTAAGAAACGATGGTGATCTAGCACCTCTTGTATTCTCCTGGATAGAGCTGGAACGAATTCTACTACGTGAAGTATCCCAAGAATGGAAAAAGAAGCACCACATGTACTCACCATCAAATTGGTATTAACTGATCAACACGTAAGTACACATATAAGAATAACATTTATCGGATGTCGGGCAGGAGGGAGGGGCGGGGGAGGGGAAGGAGGGGATGAGTATATGCATACACAAAGAGTGTGTTGTACACCATCCGATGGATAGACATGCTTGAAGCTCGGACTTCGGCGGGAGGGAGGGCAAGGGCAATATACATAACCTAAACATCTGTACCCCCATAATATGCTGAAATAAAAAAAAAGAATGTATTCCAATATCAGATAGCAAATTTCAACAACACTAAAACCGCAATTACTTTTGCACCAACCTAATAGTTCATGGATGTTTTGCTAAATGAAGAGAGAAAGCATCAACAATAGGAATACTAACAGCAGGTAAACTTCCTGAGTATTTTCTATTTGTCAGATACGTTGTTAAATATTGACTAGCATTATCTCATGTAATCTGTCAAATAGCTCTTTCAGTCTGCCGCTATAACTAGCCCTCATTTTACAGAAGAGCGTAAATGAGCCATGGAGCTTACAAATGACATTAAGTCCACAGAGAGGATCAAGGATGGGACCTTGTTCACAGACAAGCCTGACTCCAGGACTACCCTCCTGCCCACTGTTCACTTTGCATTTCAGGAGAAGAGTCATGGTCCTAACCACTAAAGGGAGGACATGGCAGCAAAACAAAGCAGGCGGCAAGAAAGTAACCCTGAGGAGGAAAACAGCCAGGTGAGCACTGATGAACAGACTTCATAGGCAGACAGGGATCATCTGACACACTTATACATGCCTATTCACCCATTAAAAAAATAAATTTTTAAAAAAGAAGAAGAAAGAAAAATTACAGAATTGTGTCAAATTATATTCAGTTTTCATTTGGTTCATGTTGGAAGAAACGAAGAAATTTTCAAAGTTATATGTTGCTCTTTGCTGACCCTGGGCTCATTTACCTTCACAACTATTCCTAGCCCTTCTCCCGCTTTTTTCCTTAAGGATTATGGTAAAAAAACACATAACGTAAAATTTACTGTCTTAATCATTTGTAAGTGTGCAGTTCAGTAGTTTTAAGTATATTCACATTGCTGTGAAACAGACCTTCAGGATTTTTTTATATTGCGAAACTGAAACCCTGTACTCATCAAACAGCAGCTCCCCTTCCACCGCCCGCAGCCCTGGTAACCCACGTCTCTGTTTTCTGTTTCTATGAACTCGCCTACGTTAGATACCTCGTAAAAATGGAATCATAGTGCTTATGTTTTCATGACTGAGATTTCACTCACCACAATGTCCTTAATTTTCATTCATGTGGTAGCATGTGTCAGAATTTCCTTTTATTTTTTAAAGCTGAATAATAGTGTGATATATGTATACGCCATTTTTTTTTAGTCCATTCATTCACCAGTGGGCATTTGGGTTGCTGCTGCCTCTAGATTGTAATGAATAATGCTGCTGTGAACATAGGTGTGCAAATATCTCTCTGGATCCTGCTTTTAATTCTTTTCTGTATATGCCTGGTAGTGAGATTACTGGATCTTATGGGAGTTCCATTTAAAAAAATTTTTTTAATATACTTCATATTGTTTTCAGTCGTGATTGTACCATTTTACAACCCTACCAACACTACATAAGAATTCTAACTGCTACATCCTAACACTTATTATTTTCTGGTTTTCGTTTGTTTTGGTTTTTTTTTTTGATATTTCATAGCTATTATATTGGGTGTGAAATAATCTATCTCATGTATTTTTTATTTTAATTTTATTATATATTGACAAATTATAATTATGTATATTCACAGGGTGAAAAGTAGTATTATACTATTTTAATACAATGTGATAAGGTTAAATTAAGCTAATTAATCTATCCATCACCTCAAATATTTAAATTTTTTATGATGAAAACATTAGAAACTTACTCTCTTAGCAATATTACATGGTATAGAACTCAACTATTGGCTATATTCACCATGTTGTGCAATTGATTTAAAAAGATTAAACTTATTTCTCCTGTATCACTGAGGCTTTGTACCCTTTGACCATCATCTCCCTATTATCCTCACCCCCAACCCCCACCATCTCCCTAGACTCTGGAAACCACCATTCCACTCTCTGCATCTCTGAATTCAATTGTTTTAGATTCATTGTGGTTTTATTTGCACCTTTCTAATTAATCTCTGATTAATGATGTTGAGCATCTTTCCTTGTGCTTATTGGCCATTTGTATATCATCTTTGGAGAAGTATCCATTTAATTTTTTTGCCCATTTTTTACTTGAATTATGTGAATTTTTTGTTGAATTGTAGGAGTTCTTTATATATTTTGAATATCAACCCCTCCTCCTGCTCTTTTCTGTAAAACTAACCCCCGCAGGCTGTGTTTACTCAGCTTCCATTTCAACTTGCTTCTTTCTGGGATCTGCCAGTGGGAGGCTCTGGTAGAAGACTGGGCAGTGAGAGGAAAAGAGAAGCTAGGATATTGCTCTTACTTCTCTCCGCCTCAGACTGTGTGTTTGGCAAAGATTGTATCTCCTGTCTTCAATTTCAGGCTCAAAAGCCCATTGTGTTCCCCGCTTTCATCTGGGACCGTATTTCTCCACTGTAAAGGTAGCAGGAGCCTCAGGCTTTTGTTTGCTTTATAGTGTCCTGTTTTGCTTCTTAGCATTTATAACACTTGGACAACCAATTCCCTGTGTTAAATTCCCTTTGTTTTATATGTTTAAGTGTGATTTTTCTTTTCTTTTTTGGAGCCTGACTGATAAACCAACGAAGATCATAGTGTGTTTTTGGTACTTAAGGTATATTTTTAGCTTGATAGTAGAATTTTGTCAGTGTTCACATAGACCCTGCAAATTTTTAATCGAGGTAAAATTTCAATATAGAGAAATACAAAAATCTTATATTTGAAATTTATTAATTATGTTTACAACTTTATAACTGCCATCCATTTAAGATATGTACTATTGGAAATAGAGCTATATCTGGCTAATGTTTCTATACTGCACTTGAATTAGTTAATTATAAATGTAAAGTAGATTGTGATAATATTTATCTGGTAAGCCCTACAGCAACCACTAAAAAACAGCTCAAAAAGGAGAAAAAATTATTAAAATATTACAATACGAATTTTACCTAAGGTAAAAGAAAGTAGTAAAGGAAGAGTTGAGGAACAAAAAGACCTAATACATACAGAAGATAAACACAGCAATAAAATGAATGATGCCAATTCAAGTATATCAATAATAATATTAGATGTGAGTAGATAAAACCATCCGATTGAAAGACAGGTTGTCAGACTGGATGAAAAAACAAACAGGCATGATCTAAGCATACAGTGTCTAAAGAAGATGCATTTTAGATTCAAATATACAAATAGATTGAAAGTAAAAAGATGAAAAAAGATATATCATGCAAAGACAAACTGTAAGAAAGGCACAATGCCTATAATAATATCAAACATAATAGAATTTAAAACAAATAAACAATGTTACTAGAGTTAAAGAGAGACACTTTAAATAATAAAACAGTGAGTTGTTCAGGAAGATACAGTAATTATCAACATATTATACATATACCTAAAAACACAGCCTCAAAATGCATAAAGCAAACAGTGACAAATAGTTTCAATTTGAAGGAACAGGCAATTCGAAAATAACAGTTCAAGACCTAATACCCCACTTTCAATTATAACAGATCAACTAATTAGAAGCCCAACCAGAAAGCAGAAGTCATGAACGACTTTATAAACCAACTAGACCTGAGAAACATCTATAGAACACTTCACTCATCAAAAGCATGTAATTATTTTCATGTACATATTAAGTATTCTCAAGGGTAATCTATATGCTAGATCATAAAGCAAACCTCTTTATATTTAAAAGAATTGAAATCATGCAAATTATATTTCTGACAATAGAATTAAATAGAAATAATTTAATTCTAATAAATAACAAAAAGGTTTTAGGGAAATTAATAAATATGTGGAAATTAAACAGCATACACCTAAGTAACCAATATGTAAAAGAAGACAGCACAGAAAAATCTGAAAATGCTTTGAGGTGAATGGAAATAATGACCCAATATACCAATATTATGGGATGCAACAAAAGCAGTACTTAGAGGCAATTATATAGCCGCAATACATAAATTGTGTATATATGAGATATTAATCAAAAACCTAATCTTCCACATTAAGACATTTTAAAAAAAGAATAGCAAACTAAACCTAAAGCATGCAGAAGAAAGGCAATAGTAAAAATTAGAATAGAAATTAATGAAATAGAGAATACGGTGGTAAAGAATATGATTAACAAAAGTGGATTATTTGAGAAAATCAACAAAATTTATAAATTTTTAGCTAGATTTACTAAGAAAATAAGAGATAAGACTCAAATTACAAAATCAGGAGTGCAAGGGCAAATTACTATCAGACTTGTATAAATAAAATGGATCCCAGGGAATACTATAAACAATTTTGTGCTAATTGTAATGGATAAATTCCGAGAAAGACAAAAACTAATGAAATCAACTTAAAAAGAAATAGAATAGAAGAAAATATTTTCAGTTATACATCTGATAAAGGGCTGATAATTAGAACCTATATAGAAGTCATGAGAATCAGTAAGGAAAAATCAAAGAACCCCATTAAAAAGTGGGAAAAGTACATGAAAAGAAACTTTTCAAAAGAAGATAGACTAATGGCCAACAAACATAGGAAAAAATGCTCAAAATCTCTAATCATCAGGGAAATGCAAATCAAAACCACAATGAGATATCGCTTAACTCCAGTGAGAATAGCTTTTATTAAAAAGTCCTAAAACAAAAAATGTTGGTGTGGATGCAAAGAGATAGGAACACTCATACACTGCTGGTGGGACTGAAAACTAATACAACCTCTGTGGAAAGCAGTAAGGAGATATCTCCAAGAACTGGAACTAGAACTAGAACTAGCATTTGATCCAGCAATCCCACCATGGGTTATTTACCCAAAGGAAAAAAAGACATTCTATAAAAAAGACAACTGCACTCAAATGTTTATAGCAGCACAATTCACAATTGCAAAGATGTGGAAACAACACAAGTGCCCATCAATACATGAGTGGATTAATAAATATGGTATATGTACATCACACCATGAAGTACTACTCAGCCATAAAAAAAAAAATGGTGAACTAATACCACCTGTATTATCCTGGATGGAGCTGGAGCCCATTCTTCCTAGTGAAGTATCACAAGAGTGGAAAAACAAGGACCACATGTACTGACTATTAAATTGATACTAACAGATCAACCCTTACGCGCACATATGTAAGTAAGATTCATCTGGTGTTGGGCAGGTGGGACGGGGGAGGAGCGGATGGGTAAACTCACACCTAACCGTGCGTGGTGCACACTGTCTGGGGGATGGGCAGGCTCGTAGCTCTGACTCAGATGGTGCAAAGGCAATTTATGTAACCAAAGCGTTTGTACCCTCGTAATACTCTGAAATAAAAAAGAAAGAATAGAGTTGAAACTGTCAAAAGATATATAGAAAATGTGAATAAACTTATAATAAGTAAAAAAATAAAATGTCAATCAAAAATATCCACAAAGAAATGCCCCGTTTCACATGGCTCTCCCAATGACTTCTACCAACCATTTAAGGAAGAATTAATACCAATTGTTTAAAAGGTCATCCAAAAAATATAGCAGGAGTGAACACTTCTTAACTCATTTTGTAAAGCCAGTATTGCCTTGATATCAAAGCCAGGCATTAAAATGAAAGAAAACCACAAACCAATCTATCTTATAAATATAGATGAACCATTCCTCTACAAAATACTAGAAATTCAAATCTAACAAGATACAAAATAATAAAAAACTATGATCAAGTGGTATTTATCCCAGGAATACAAGACTGTTTTATTATCTGAAAATAAACTAAAGTAATACAACATATCGCAAAAGAGACAAAATAATCTTGAATTAAAAATAATAATTTTGTAAACACATTTCTCAATTTCCAAAACATACTACAAAACTACAGTTATCAAGACAGTATGGTACTGCCATAAGGCTAGATACATAAATCAAAGAAATACAATTTAGAAACCAGAAATAATTCCTCATATTTATGATTGATTGACTTTTGATAAGAGTACCAAAGAAATTTAATGGTAAAAGAGTAGTCTTTTCAACAAATGTTCCTGGCACAACTGGATATCCACATATAAAATAACTGTGTTAAAGTTTACTTGACATAACATACAAAAAGCAATTCAAAATCAAACAGATGTCTAAATGTAAGAGATAAAATTATAAAACCCTTAGAAGAAGCACATGGATAAATCTTTATTACTTTTCATTTTGCAATGGTTTCTTAAATATGAAATCAAAAATATATGGCAATCAAAAGAAAACAATAAACGATAAATTGGACTTCACCAAAATTAAAAAACTCCATGCTTTTAAGGATACTACCAAGAAAATGAAAAGAGCACCTTCTGAATTGGAGATAATATTGTAAAATCATACATCTGATATGGGAGTTGTACTCCACAAAGAATACATAAAAAACTCCAATAACTCAATAATTTAAAAAAAAGATTAATTTAAAAATCGGTAGACTGGCTGGGCGCGGTGACTCACGCCTGTAATCCTAGCACTCTGGGAGGCCGAGGCGGGTGGATCGTTTGAGCTCAGTAGTTCGAGACCAGCCTGAGTAAGAGGGACATCCTGTCTCTACTAAAAATAAAAAGAAATTGGCCAAACAACTAAAAATAGAAAAAATTAGCCAGGCATGGTGGCACGTGCCTGTAGTCCCAGCTACCTGGGAGGCTGAGGCAGGAAGATCACTTGAGCCCAGGAGTTTGAGATTGCTGTGAGCTAGGCTGATGCCACGGCACTCTAGTCCAGGCAACAGAGTGAGACTCTGTCTCAAAAAAAAAAAAAATTGGTAGACTATCTGAATATACATTTCTCCAAAGAAAATATACAAATTTCTAATAAACACATCAAAAGATGTGCAATATCATTAGTCATCAGGGAACTGCAATTCAAAACCAAAATAAGATGCTATTTCATATTCACTAGGGTAGCTAAATTTTTTTTTTTAAATAGCAAGCATTAGCTATAATAAAAGAGACAGACAATACAAATTCTTGAAAAAATGTGGAA
Source organism: Avahi laniger (assembly GCA_963575035.1). Taxonomy (NCBI): domain Eukaryota; kingdom Metazoa; phylum Chordata; class Mammalia; order Primates; family Indriidae; genus Avahi; species Avahi laniger. The sequence goes on from CAUYSK010127049.1 coordinate 8,014, forward strand.
AAATTGAACCCCTCATACACTGTTTGTGGGACTGAAAAATGATGCAGCAGCTCTTGAAAACAGTCTGACAGGTCCTGAAAAGTATAAACATAGAGGTACCATATGATCTAGCAACTTCACTCTTATGTATAGTGTTACAAAAAATGAAAATATATATCCACATAAAATTGTGAACATGAATTTATGGCAGCATTATTTATAATATCCAAGAAGTGGAAAATTACTCAAATGTCCATCAAATGATGAATTAAACGTGGTACTTATATACAACAGAATATTATTTGGCAATTAACAGGAGTAAAGTACTTGCACATGCTATCACATGGGTGAACCTTGAAAACCTTATGCTACGTGAAAGAAGTCCACATATTGTGTGAGTCCATTTATATGAAATGTAAAGTATAGAAACATTTATAGAAATAAAAAGTAATTATCGATTGACTAGGGTTAGAGGAATGGAGGGATTGGGGGTGATGTTAGCTAAAGAGTGCAGGGTTTATATTTGAGGTGAGGAAAATATTTGAAAATAGGTTGTGATCATGGTTGCACAACCCTGTGAATATACTTATTAATAAAAAATATTTAATTTTACATTTGAAAGGATAGATTAGTATGTGAATTATATCTCAATAAAACTGTTACCAATAAAATGTATACAGATAAAGTCCAATCATACCCCTTTCAGTCTATCTCAATACCCAATAGGCAACTACTGCTCTGATCTATCATCATAGATAATTTTGAGCTACTATAGAACCTTATGTAAATTAAGTAATATAGAATATACTCTTTTTATGGTTTGTTACCTCAAATATAATCTTTCTGAGCTTCATCCATATTGCTGCATGTATTGGTATTCCATTAACTAATGGAAATATACTAACTGTTTAGTAGAATTTCATTGTGTTAATATACCACAATTTGTTTATTCATTCTACTGTGATGAACATTTGGATTACTTGCAGTTCTTGGCTATTGTGAATAAAATTCTATGAATATTCTTAAACAGGTCTTTCGGCGCATGTATCTTTTCATTAGTCTTGGAAAAATACATAGCAATTGAATTAAAGCCATAGGGTAAATGCACATCTAACTTTGTTGTAAACTGTCTCGATTTTTACAAAGAGGTTGCACCATTTTACAATCAAACTGGTAAGATATGAGAATCTAGGTGCTCCACTTCTTCACTAAGATTGGGTGTAGCTGTGAAATGCTGCATCATTGTGGTTTGAATTGGAACTTTTCTAATGACTAATGATGTTGAGTAATTTTTATGTGCTTATTCATCATTTCTATGTCTTCTTTTATAAAATCAAAGGATTTTTTAAGTCATTTTAAAATTTTATTTTAATTATTGAAATTTTGTTATTGGTTACTTTCATGGGTGTTCTTTGTATGCTCTGAATACACATTTTTTTTAGAGATATACATTACAAATGTTTTTTCTCATTCTGTTGCTCACCTTAATGTTTTCTACATAACTTTCAATGAGTAGGGCTTTTTTATTTTTTTAAAACAAATTTTTCAATTCTTATATGAGTGCTTTTTATGTTTTGTCTTAGAAATATTTTTCTATCCCCATTCAGAAAAATATTTTCCTATATATTCTACTAGAAATTGTTACTTATATGTTTACATATATACGGTATCTCAAATTCATGTTTAGAGAACATTGACTTTCACTTTTTTCTACATATTAGTATAGATGTTTTTATTATGTTTTATTGGAAAATATTAATTAAGGGGATATAAGTGTTTTTTTTGTTGTTGTTGTTACATGGATATCCTGTAATATTCATGCTTAAGTCAGGGCTTTTGGTGTGCCCATCACCAGAATGATTGATGTTCATTGTAGCCAATAGATAATTTTTTTATCCCGCACTCTTCCTCCTGTCCTCCTCACTTCTTGGTTTCTCTTGTCCTTTATATCGCTTTGTGCCCGTGTGTACCCATCTATTAGCTCCCACTTATTAGTGAGAACATGAGAGATTTCACTTAGGATAATGGTTGCCAGTTTCCTCCACATTGCTGCAAATGACCTTATTGTATTCCTTTTTATGGCTGAGTAGTACTCCATAGTATACATATACCACAATTTTTTAACTACTGATGAATTGAAGGCCACTTAGCTTGATTCCACATCTTTGTAGCTGTGAATTGTGCTGCAATAAACATTTGAGTGCACGTGTCTTTTTGATAAAACAGCTTCATTTCTTTTGAGTAGATACCTAGCAGTGGAATTGCTGGATCAAATAGTAGATTTGTATTCATTTCTTTGAGGAATTTCCATACTAAGTACAGACGTTATAATAGGATTTTTTGAAAAGACTTTCCTTTTTGTATTGAATTGCTTTGTCATCTTTGTAAAACATTAATTGACTGTATAAATGTGGATCTATTTCTGGTCTCCCTCTACTGTTTTATCAGATTATTTGTCTATACTTATACCAATATAACACAGTCTTGATTAATGTAGCTTTAGAGAAAGTTTTGAAATAAGGTAGTTTGTGTCTTCCAACTTTTTATGACTGATCGGCTCTTCTAGATCCTTTCCATTTCCATATGAATTTTAGAATGCCCTTGTCACTTTTTATTTTTAAAATTTTCAATATAATTTTTCAAATTGTGTTTAATCTATAGATAAATTTGGGAAAGTAAGCATCATGAAAATATTATGTCTTCCATTCCATTTTATGAACTATCAAAGAACAACATTTCAACAAATTTAAAGATTTAATTGGCTTTCACTAGTGATTCATGAATTGGGTAACATCTCATTTAAAAAACAGAAGGAACATCGTTGGGATTGGCAGAACAGTTAGTTTTTGTAAGATAGCTTGAGCAGGAACAAGGGAACAGTATAATATTATACAAAAAAGTGGGTCGGTTAACATCACATTACTTCAGGTTACTTTCCTTGTAAGGGTTAAAGCAGAGGGGACTTTCTTATTGTGCTGGCCCAGGTTAAATGGACCCTTTCCAATTGGTTGCTGTAAGTCTCCTGTTTTTAGGGAAAACTGATCTCTTTAGGGATTTTTCTGTTTCCTTAAAATTTCAGTTTGATTACATGGCACTTAGCATAAGCTATCCCATTTTGGTTTGATCTGTTGGGGCCTAGTGTAGAAGCTCACTTCAAAACAATGTCCTCTCACACATTTAACAATACTAATCCAAATTGCGTATTTAGAAAAATAAAATATTTGAATTTCAAGGATGCATATATGTATTAGAATACTCATTTGGCATACTCACTATTCCCCCAAACAGTCCCATTTTCTCCAGGCCCATGGTTATTGAAGAATTACATTTTCTGATTGAATATCTCAACTTATTTGGTCACTGAAATGAAAAGAAAAAGTAATATTAGTTTGGCAACTTTCTCAATGCCATTTCTGAGCAAATGTTTTAGGAGCTGAGATAAGATTTTTCTTTTTCATCCTTTTCCCCTGCTATCCACAGATACGAGTCTGGATCTGTGAGCGAAATAATGTGGAACAGAGCCACCCTAAACTGCAGCCAATATTTAATGTGAATGAACACTTAAATATTTGTTGTTGTAAGCTGCTGAGATTGGAGGTTACTCGTTACTGCAGTATAATCTGATTGATATAATGTCAGTACTGGTGGGGATAGGATTTCCCACATTTGCTTATTTTGGTTACTCATTTACTTTTAAGAAGGAGTTTAGGAAGATTTTCTATGCTACCATTTTTTCCTACAAATAGATTGAATTTAATTCAATAATTAAATTGAGTTGAATTGAAAGCCATTATTAAATTTAGCATATACATGTCAGTGCCTATCCACACAGTGTCATGAGAGGAATGGATTATATTCATTTTGATTTCTGCTTATACCTAATTTCAGTTGGTATCTTCTCTCTTACTACATTTTTGGGCACAGTGAGAGATGAAAAAGTTGAGTCCCATATGCATACTCTCAGATGTGACTGACGATTACCTGTAGCTGTGTGCTGACCAGCAGGCTCACTCATACACATAACGAAGCCTTTAAGTATTTGCACTGCCTTTTTGGAGATGGCACAGCAAGTGGTTTAGAAATTTTCCCAAGTTAAATTACCAGTAAACTGGACAATTCAGATTCTAAACCAGTTTTCTTCTTTCTCTAAATCAAGTGCTCTTTTCTCTACATTGATAAGTTTCCTCTATATTCCCATTTGAAAGATAGAGCTTACAAGTATAATTAAAGAACATAGTGTCAGTAATTCACCCATTATCTTAAATCATATAACTAAAATAGATTGTAAAACATAAGTTTTGTATATTACCAAACACAAAAGTGATCAGCATTGTCTAGAATTACAAAGCCAAACTGGAGTGAGTTTAATAAATTTGAGGGTAGGTAATAAGGAAACTAGTCGGTGGTAGTAGAAAATATATTCTTTTGTCTTTGGGGATCTGGGACTCTGCTCTCACTGTAGATAAAGTGCTTCAGATCTTAAATCTTGGAGTAGGGAGAGGGTGAATAATGCCAGGTTATTTCAACTGCTAACTGTCGTCACTGAGAAAAATATGTAACTACTGCATAATGGAAAAAGGCTTTTGTAATATG
>CAUYSK010127056.1:0-35391 GCA_963575035.1 Avahi laniger
TGGGCAGTCCCCAGCAGAGAGAAGCTTCAGGGAACAAGCACAGATGCGTGTCCAAGTCTGCAGGAGCGGAGGGAGCCTGCCTGGTCCTCCGGGGGGCTTTCTGGGAGAGGGCTAGGCCGGGAGGCCCCTTCTGCTTGAGCCTAGGCAGGAGCCCCAAGGCCCTGGGTCGGACTCTGTCACCTCCAAAGTCCACACTCACCCTTGGTCTTCATCTGTCACCCACATCTCCCGCTGCTGCAGCCTGCCCTCCCCCTCCCCCTCCCCTTCTCAGCCCATCCCCTCCCCCACACCCCACGCCCTCCTTCTGTCCCCTCCTGGCACCTTCTACCCCAGTCCCATCACCAGAGGATCCTAGCGCAGTCCTCAAAGCCCAGCAGCAGGAAGAGCCCTCCCCAGGTGCCGGGCCCCCCCACTTTGGCGCTTGCTGTCCCTGATGCAGAGAGGAGGTACCCAGTACAGTGCCTGGGACGCGCAGGCTCACACCATGCTCGGGGCTGTTACTGGACGTTTTATGGGCGGTGACTTATCGGACGCTTACTGTGTCCTGGACACTGTCCCGCTGGGCAGGTGCTGCCCGTCCCCAGCAAGCTGGGCCCTTTACACGAAAGGAGGTGCTGATGGGGGGACGTCTGTGTGGTGGGGTCCGTCTACCCTGCCCCTCAGTTGCCCGAGCAAAGGCCGGGGTTACGGGCCCGCACATAGGCCGCCAGCAGCTCTGAGCTGTGCCGTGCCCTCAACCTTTCCTGGTGGGCGCCTCCCGCTCAGTCGGCACCGGCCCCCCAGGTGTCGAGAGGTGACCCACAAGCAGCCGGACTGACGTGTGCCGGGCAGGTTCTCCCTCCCTCTCTGCTCTCCCAGGCGCCCCCACACCAAGCCTGGGTGCCTGAGCGCATACAGGAGGTGCACAGCAGAAGCCAGAGGGGCCACAGCCCAGCCCACCACCCCCTTGGTCCTCTCAGCCCAGTGGGGACATTCCTGCTCCTGTCCCTCGGCAACGCCCCCACCCCCGCCTGTGACAGCGCAGGGTGGGCTGCGTGCTGGGGCGGGGGTGGGGCCGCTGCAGGGTTGGGGGTGCCGCCTGTGGCTGGCGGAGCCCCTCACCGCCCAGTGCTGCCCCTTTCGCCCTGGATGAGACAACTGCCCCACCAGAGGCCGCCGGGGTTTCTGGGGGGCCGCAGCGTCCCAGCACCCGCCTGGCCCTGGGGCAAGTGGGACAGCTCCGATGAACGCCTCGAAAACAGTCCTCGCTGGCCGCGCAGACAGTGGAGCGCTGGCCGCCTTTTATGGGGCGTTCTGCACCCAGGGAAGCTGAGTGGAACAAATGAGATTGGATTTTATGATCCTTTTATAGCGTTGCACTGCAGATAGCTTTTTTTAATTAGCTTCTAACTCAACACCTTTGGCGACTCTAAATAATTCACCAGCCCCCGCCCCCCTCATCCCAGCCAGGTGTGCCAAGCGCTGCTGGGGGGTCCACAGCCTCGAGGCAGAGGTCCCCAAGGGACAGACGAGGATGACCCGTCCTCCGACCACCAGCAGGCAGGGGCAGCCTTCCTACTGGGCACAGCCACAGGTGTGCCGGCCACCTGGCAACGACGTCCGACCTCTCTGGACCAGGCGGGAGCCCCCACCTGCTGGGCGACACACACAGACTCTGTCCTGGGCTAGTGCCCAGGGGCCATCGTGTCCATGCCCCTGCCCCAGGCAGCCGACACAAGCGCAGCCCTGGCCTTTCTGGGGAGGGGCCAGGGGCTCAGAGCCCGTAAGCCCGAGCCACTCCTGCCCCATGTTTAACAAGCCGCGTCAAGGACTCCTGCCCAGATTCAATTTCCACGGCAGGTTTTATACGCGCAGCAGCGCTCACCACGCTCCAACACAGAGATGTGACCCTGTGCCAGCTGGCCCGGGCTCCCTCTTTCTCTCCACAAATGCCCAGGGGCGCTGGGGAGGGCAGGAGGCCAAGGGCACCTCCTGCGTCTTTTCCTGGGAACTAGGAAGCCAGAGTGATCGATGCTGCCTCAGAACACACGACGGGCAGGGGTTTGCGGGGACTCCACTCAGCGCACCAGGACTGGAAACGGCGGTTTGTGGGGTGGGGCGCACACACCGTGCCTCGTGTGTGGTGGGGAGAGCCTGGGGGTCTTCAGGCTGCGGCCCCGCACGGCCACCCCAGCCCACCCAACTCCTGTGCCTGCCTCCGTCCCCATCCCCAGGTCCCGGGCTGCAGGCCTTGGTGTCCTGCCCTGGGGCCGTGGGTGACTGTCCTGGAGTGGGGCTGCTAGCTGCAGAGTGACCCATGCCAGCCAGGCCACCTGCGGTTTTCTCCTGGGACAGGGGAAGAGGGGCGTGCCCCCAGCAAACACTCGAGGGCTGCGGGATTCCACATGCTGTGGGTGGAGAGCGACTCTGGGCATAGATCTAGCCCACCCAGGGCAGAGGAGAAAGATGGAGACAGGTGAGCAGGGGTCTGTCCCCAAGGCCTGGCCACGCTGCTCCCTCCCCAGTTTCATTGGCTCCCAGGAAGTGTCCCCAGCACCCGAGCTCCTTGACACTGGCTCCTTCGGGGCTGGGAGTGACAGAGGGCGCTTGAGTGCCCGTGGGTAGCCTGGCCTTGGCTGGTTCAAACCTGGTTCAAACCCTAGTCTCCAGCCGGGGCCGGGGGAGGTTCTGCTGTTGGGGAGGCTGCGGTCCCCTGTGCCTGGTTGTTCGGGTCCTACCTGAGTCAAAAGTCTCAAAGGGCCAACTCTGGCCAGGGGGAGGTTCTGCTGTTGAAGAGGCTGTTGGGGAGGCTGGGGTCCCCTGTGCATGGTTGTTTGGGTCCTACCTGAGTCAAAAGTCTCAAAGGGCCAACTCTGGGCAGGGGGAGGCAGGCAGGCAGGGTGCTCGAGTCACTTCTGCTTTCTCTGAAAGCCCCAGCGAGAGGCCTCAGCACCACCGACCTCCCACCAGCCTCCAGCCCCTCGTGTCCGGGCTGCCTGCACGCCGGACCCTTCCCACTCGGGCCTGCGGAGAAGTGACCCAAGACAACGGTCAGAGTCCCCGACCTGCGCTCTGCGCTCTCCCTCCCGTCCGCCCGGTACATCTCCACGTCCAGGGGACCAGACAGGGCGAGACCCCAGCTACGCTCAGTAACTTTAGTACCACACCCTAGGGCCACTTCTGGCCCCTGGGGGACATTCTGGAGTGAAGACCAGCCCCAGGACCACCCTCCTCGCCACCCACAGGCTGAGCCCTGCCCTGTGCTGCAGCCGTCTCTGCCGCTGGGCTCTGGGCAGCTCTGCACCTCGGGGCCCAGAGGTCGTGAGGCCCTCGGAGCACGGGTCCACGGGCACACGTGCGCGGCTGCCTGCCCCGACCTCCTCCCCGCCACAGGCCGGCCCTGCCAGCGGGCAGGGAGTAGCCAGTGTGCACCTCGGGGGGCGCCGAGCTGCCGCCAGCGATGCAGGAACCGGGCAGCCTGGCGTTCTCCACGGCCACCGCACCCGCCCACGCTCTAGCAAGCCCGCTGGGCTCACGCCCACCCACCTTCTCCATCCGCCCGCAGCCCTGTGTGGTGGGCAGTCTCCGTCAGGAAACCGCTTCAGAGCACACACGCACATGCTCACGCACACGCTCCCGCACGCATGTGCACGCCCGTCACTGCTCCCACCTCATCTGGCCCCCACATGCCTGCCCCGTCCCCAGCTGCCTCCCTGGTCCTGCAGCCAGTGCGGCTCCCTTCGGTCGGGTCGATCACGGTGGTCCTCACTCAAAACCCCCAGTGGCCTCCCGCCGTCCGAGAACAGAGCACATGCCCCGTCCGTGGCCTGCCTGAGCCCCTCCCCCACCTGGGAACGGCCCCTCCCGACCTCCCAGCTGCAGCCCCCAGACCTTTGGCTTTAGGTCACACACGACTTCCTGCCACATCCTGGTTCCTTGGAACGGTCTGACTCTGCACACGGATGGGAGCGGGAGTCTCCCCCACCTGTTCTCTGCGGAAGTCCTGGCAGCTCACAGGTGATCAGTAAATATCTGTGGACGACACCAGTGCCTGCCGCCTGCCAGGACGCCGGCCAACCTCACTGGATAAACAGCGTCTCATTGATAGTGTCAGTTAATCCCCCAGCAGCCTGGGAGGCAGCTGCTCTGACCATTCTATCTTCCCGATGGAGAGCTGAGGCTCAGAGAGGTTGAGTAAACTGTCCAAGGTTACACAGCAGTGACTCAGGCCAGGAGTCGGCCTCCAGATCTGACCCTGTACCACCGCCGTCCACACTGACATCCAATGCTCATCATGGCCTGGCAAAGTGCAGGTGACGCCCCCTTCACAGATGAGGCGAAGGGGGCCCAGAGCCCCTCTGTGTTGGCCCGAGGGGCACGCCGGCCTCATGTGTGGCGTGCATCATGTCAAGCAGGACTCAGAGGCTGTCTAGACCATGCCACCCTCCCAACCCCGGGCCCCCACCCACTCTTCGGTCTGGGGGGAGGGGCTGCTCCTGTCTGGATTTTCTCCAAAGGCAAACTGCCACCCACACCCACCCCACATGCCTTTTAAGAAATAGCACCTAATTAACTAATTGCTGGCTCTGGGTGCTGCCAAATCCCCCTCCTGAGGCATCTGGCCACAGCCTGGGTGCTCCCATATGCCAGCCGGCCTGCCAGGGAGAGCTGGCATCTGCTCCCCGCTTGGCGCGGCTATGGGGCCTGGCTCCGCTCCCAAGCTGCTGGGTCCTGTTCTTGGGTACAGTGTCCTGCCTGGCCACAGACCCCCAAGGACTGGCGGGGCCTGACCCGTGTGGCCCTGTACCCTGCCCGGGGCCTGCCTGCTGGGTCTCTCTCCCCCACCGCAGCCAGGGGCCACTGCCCCTCCCGGCAGTGACATCTCCTGGGCTCCGAGGAGGAAGCTATCCAGTTCTGATCTCCCTCTCCCCAAATAAGCCAAACATCCTCATTCTCTTAATTATTGGAGAACAGATTTTTCCCCCAAATAATTAGGCAATTTAAATCATACAATCTTTCTCTGAGAACTATATTTAACCCTGATTTGAATGCAATTTACACATCGCGGCTCCCTTAAGCAGCTCCGCAAGCCAAAACATGGATCAAATATTTTTTAAATGTCAAATGCTGCTTAATTGTGAATTGCACTGAATTTATTTGTACAGATAAGCGTTTGATCTTCTGCTACCTTCTCCTCCCAAAGTAATTTTTCCTTAATCTATATGATACCCCAATTTCTCTAATAGCTGGAGGACTGAAATATTATGTGAGAGGCCCTCAAATTTGTAAAGTATTTTAAAAGATGCATATTTAAGATTAGAGCAGAAAAGCTCTAACTGGAGGCTTTAGAGGAATTCATTAAAGCAAAAAGAATGTCAGTGCCTGGAACGGTCGGCCAGGGCTCCTCGAGGCTGCCACGTCACCCACACTGTCTGGGCCAAGCCACTCCCCACCCAGGACAGAGCCCAGGCAGGTGCCCACTGGCAAGGGCCTCCTCTGGTCCCTGCTCTCCCCTCCTTTCTCCCTTATTTAAAATATTTCGGGCGGGGGGCGGACAGCAGAGTCGGGGCGCAGAGAGTGGCTGCGAGGCCAGGGGGCAGGACCGGCCCGAGGAGAGGCAGGATGCACGGGAGGCCGTGGACTCATCGACCTGGAGGTCGGCCACAGCCTCCCAGGGAAAGGTGACAGCAAGGTGTGTGTTAGCTTGAGCTAGATTGCGCTGCAGTGACAAGCGCCCCCAGGGCCTCAGTGACCTCCAGTCGTGTTCCGGGCAGGTGAGGCCAGCTGTGGTTCTGCTCCACATGTCTCTTCTCCCCCGGGATCCAGGCCAAGGGGAAGAGAAGGCGTCAGAACCACGTGGCGCTTCAAGACTGTGCTTGGATGTGGCACGGTCCACTCGTGCTCACATCTCGGCACCAGGCGAGCCGCGTGACCCGGGCTGCTGTGGACGCAGCGGGCAGTCTGAGAGGAGCCCGTGTCGGGAGAGTCACGCGACGGCCCACTCGCCAGCCCACCCGCATCACTCACTCTCCTGCGCAACACGTGGGGAACACTGGGTTCTAATCCAACGTGGATCCAGGTCCAAGTCCCGATTCCAACAACGGCCTCAGCGTCAGACCTGAACGCAGCCCCTCTCGGTCCAGAGAACTGTCACCTGAGAGGACAGTCGGCTCCCACTCGCCACGCGAAGTGCGCGGCAGGACAGGCACCAGCTGAGGAAATAAACACGCTCTTTGGCACGGCGGGAGGCGGCCTCCATCCACGGCGTCCCCGTGGTCCTGCCGGGCAGGCGTTGGGGAGCCCCGCCCCTGGGAGAGGGGACCGTTCCGGAGTAGGCGCTCGTGATGCCCGTGCACCCGGGCTCACCAGGACTGGGGTTCCTGGGATGTGGGGCTCTCGGTGTTGAACCCAGACAGACTGCAACTCGCCGATGTCACTCTCCTGGAGCTCCCGGTCTCACTGCTGCCGGCGCCCAGCTCCACCGCGGGAGGTGCTCCCACCACCCTCCTGAGCCACATCTGAAGACACTACTGGAAATGACGTCCCTCTTGGGGCACCCGCATCCCCCTACCTGCTCCTGGGCACAGAGACGGGGCGCTCAGACCCGATGCGGACCTCACACCGCACAGGCACGGCCGTCTGGAGCTGCAGGTGCACCCCCTCAGGGCTGGGCTTCCTTGGTGCCTCCAGGCAGCGCCCCGCTTCCATCGCTAAGCCCACAGCACGTCAGGAGATGTGCTTCTGCCGTGACCTTAACGACAGCCACCTGGAACTTTGTGGCTTCCCTGGGAGAGCCACCCCCCAACCTCCCTGCCTGAGAAGCTTCGCCTGACTGAGCGATTCTCTGGGCCGCCTCCCGCCCCGGTGCCGAGGCTGCCACGGAAGACCCGGCCCACGCTCCGCCCTGGTCTGTGCCACCCACCTGAGCCTACCCGGCCTTGCTGGGCAAAGTGTTTCTCCCAAGTCTTTTACTGGCTGGAGATAAGAAACGGCCTCTTTCCAGGCTGCCTACAAACCAGTTTCCATCTGAGCACGCCTCTTTCTCTCAGCGCCCCATCGTCATCTCCAATGGCAACCAAGGCTCGCCAGCAGCGTCTCTGTTTCCAGCCCTCTCTGGCTGAATCCACAACCACCTATGCTTTCTGCCTTCCAAGATGTCACGAGCGACGGCTTCGCCAAATGCTTCACCGCCACAGGCCAGTGTGGCTTCCAGCCTGGAACGACAGTTTCCTAACTCTCCCCAGCCCGGCGTCAGCCAACTGCACACATCTGAGCTTCCGCGTCTCGCGGTGCTCGGATTCTAGGTGCCAGGCGATGCCTTGGTCCCGGCAACGTCAGGGTCTCGGGGCTCACAGCGGAGTTTGCTTCCCGCGCGGGCTGCAGGTCCGCCAGCATTCAGGCTGCAGGAACCACGCCCGACAGGAACATTCCAGGCCCGTGGCAGAGAAAGCGCCGACCTCGGGGCTTTTGCTCCTGCTCACGTCCCACACGACTTGCCTCGGCCGACGCGGGAGGAAGAGCCAGTCCCTGAGAGACCGGGCAGGATGACCGGGGGCAGCGCACCGAGTCCACCGCACAGTCACATGTCACCTGCTCTTCTGCCGTCTCGCAAGTGGTCACTCTCCAAAGCCAAGACAGGACTTGCTGGCGGTGGAGACGCCACCGGGGCTCCGTGACTTTAGCAAACGCATTGCCAGCCCTTCTGCGGGATTTGCCCAGCAGCTCCTGATCCCTCTCTCTAAACAACCAAGAGTCAAAACACCCGAGGCAGAGACCGATAGAACCGCAGGGGACAGACACACCCACCGCGATAGCTGGAGACTTGAGTGCGCCTCCTCCGCGATGGACAGATCCGCAGTCGGGCAGTCAGCACGGTATGCGCCATGGAGAACGCTGTCAACCAGCTTTGTCAGTGGATGCTTCTAGAATATTCCACCCCACAGCAGTAGAATATGAGCATTCTTCCCAAGTTCCCGCGGAACATCCCAGGACAGATCACATCCTGGGCCACAGAACACATCGTGGCACATTTATAAGAATAGAAATTGTACGAAGTACACTCTTAGGCCACAACAGAATTACACCAGAAATCAGTAACGGACCGGATAGCTGGGAAATCCCCAAATATGTGGAGGTTAAACCACACAGTTTTAAATAACGTGTGGGTCAAGGGAGAAGTCACAAGAGAAATTTTAAAATATTTTGGAATAAATGAAAATAAAACATCAAAGTTTTCAGGCTGCAGCAAAAGCAGTGCTTGAGGGGAATTTATGGCATAAATGCCTACATTAGAAAAGGAGAAAAATTTAAAATAATCTAAGCTTCCATCTTAGAAACTTAGAAGAATTTAAGACTATAGCAAGAAGAAGAAAAGAAATAATAAAAATTAGAACAGAAATCAATGAAATTGAGAACAGGAAGACAATAGGGAAAAAAAATCAATATTCTTTGAAAAGATCAATGAAATTAACAAATCTTCAGCCAGGTTAACTAAGAAAAAAGGGAGAAGACACGAATTGCCGGTATCAAAAATGAAAGTCACTACCGATCCCGTGGACAGACTATTAAAGTAATATTAATACTAATAGAGTAATAAAGACTTACATAAAGCAATAAGGTAATAAAGACAGACTAATGAAGTAATAGTATAAACAACTCCATGTCTACCAATTTGAAAACTTAGGATTAAATGGGCCAATTCTGTAAAAGACACAAACCACCAAAACCCCCAGGAGGAGAAGCAGAGGGCCTAACTAGGGCTGCAGCTATCGGAGAAACTGAAATAAGAATTAACAACCTTCAAGGAAATAAAGCACCAAGACTGGATGGCTTCGCTGGTGAGGTTTACCAGCTATTTGAGGAATAAATGCCGGCTCTGCACAGTCTCTCAGAGAAAAAACGAGCAGAGGCAGGACCTCCAACTCATCTGACGAGGCCGGCATTACCCTAACACCAAAGCACGTAAAGACATCAAAAGAAAGAAAACTGCAAACCAGTAACTCGCACGCATGTAGATGAAAAATCATCAACGAAATATTATCAGATCAAATCCAACAATGTGTAACCACAGTTACACACCATGACCAAGTGAGATTCATTCCCGGGATAACTTCCACATTCAAAAATTAATCTATGCATGTTTGAATGAATGGATGGACGGATAAATGAATGAATGATTGGATGTATGCCCTGGAACAAATAAACGAGTACGACAAGGTTGCAAGACACAAGGTTAATATACAAAAGTCAAATTCTTTCATATGTACCAGCAACAAACAATTAGGATATATAATTTAAAAACAACACCAGCTACAGCAGAACCCTAAAATGAAATGTCTTGGCACAAATCCAACAAAACATGCACAGGCTCTGTACGCTGGTGACTACAAACTCTGATGAAAGGCATCAAAGAAGATCTAAATAAACGGAGGATATTCCAAGTTCAGATGGGAAGACGGCATTGTCAGGAGTCGGTTCTTCCCAGTGGGGTCCGCGGAGTCGGTGCTGTCCGACACGGTACTGGTGGAAGGAGAGACTCACCGAACAGAACGGGGCCCAGCAGTCGACCCACACGGATGCTGCCAACTGGTCCCCGACAGAGGGGAGGAGACAATCGGATGGAGAAGGACGGTCTTTCCAACAAACGGCGCCGTGACCATTGGACATTCGTGTGCAAACAATAAATAAATCTGGACACAGGCTAAGGACATTTTTCACAAAAATTACCTCAAAGTGGATCACAGCTCTAAACCATAAAACTATAAAACTTCTAGAAGAAAACACAGGACCTACATACCTTGGGTTTGATGACCTCCATGACCTTGGGTTGCAACACCAGAAGCACAATCTACAAGAGAAAAAATTTAGTAAGTTGGACTTTTTTTAAATTAAAAACTTTTACCCTGAAAAAGCAAGCATTAAAAGAATTCAAAACTGGGAGACAGTTTTTGCAAAACATACATTCAGTAAAGCACTTGTATCTAAAATATACAAACAACTCTTCAAATTTAAAACTTAGAAAACAAACCGCTCAATGTATAAATGGGGAAAAGGCATAAACAAATATCTCCCTCAAGAAAGATAAACAAATGGCAACACGCATATAAAAAGATGCTCAGTGTCGCCTTCATTAGGGAAATGCAAATTGAAACCGTGAGACACCGCTGTCTGCCGTTGGAACGGCTACGCTCTGAAAACGGCGGTACCCGTCGCTGGTGAGATGAACGGCAGCGCGGATTTCCGCACTGTGTGTGGGAGGACGAAACGGCTCAGCCGCTTTGGAAAACAGTCTGGCAGTTTCTCACAGAGCTAAACATAGTTTTACCATATGACCCAGCAGTTGAATTCCTAGGTATTTACTCAACTGATCCGAAAACTTATGTTCACACAAAAGCCTGTGTGCAAATGTTTATCGCAGCTTTACTCATAAGTACCCAAATCCACAGGCAACCAAGACGTCCCTCGGCAGGTGGGTGGGTGAACAAATTCCGGGACATCCATCCAGACGGTGGAACAGTACTCGGTGATAAAAAGAAGTAGGCTACCGAGCCGTGAAAGGACGTGAATAAACCTTAAATGAGTGTGGCTAAGCGGGAGAAGCCAATCTGAAGTTTGCGTGTTGTGAGTTCTGACTGCGACATTCCGGAAAAGGCAAAACCACAGAAACAGTGCAAAACCGGTGTGGCCAGGGCTTCCGGGCAGGAGGGAGGAGTTTGACACGCGGTGTTTGGGGTTTGTGGGGCTGTGAAGTGCGTCCATGTGACCTTGTGGCGGAGGATGCGTGACACTATGCGTTTGTCCAAACCCACAGGGCTCTGCGGCAAAACGGTGACCCTTAATGTATGCAAAGTTTTAAGACATCATTTAGGAGGTTGAAGGTTCCCAGGTGACAAAAGAATCCTACTGTGTTACAAACGTAGGGACCAGCCCCACCAACGGGGTGCAGGGAAGGCGCTGACCTAGGTGACTCCAGAAATGGCGGAGTCTGTAAAACTGAGCGCGGGAGCGGCCTTGAGCACCGTTTTCCGCCCAGGGGCGCGGCTCCACAGCCCCTGCCTCCCGCATGGTGGGTCCACAGTCAGGCCGGGGCACAGAGCAGGGCGGGTTCCCCCCTGCTGGGTGGGGGCGACCAGACGGCCTGGGAGCTGGCGACGGAGCCAGAGACAGCAGCTGCTCACCACAGACACAGACGGCGATGGTTACTCTTACCTGTCAGCTCCACCGGCCGCGCGGCGCCCAGGAGAAACGTTACCCGGTGTTTCCGGGTGGGATTGGCGTGGGACTCGGTGAACGGGACAGTCGACTGCCCTCCCCGTGAGTGGGCCTCGAATCCGTTGAGGACCTGAAGAGAACAAACGCAGAGGAAGATGAATGCACCCGCTTTTTCCCGCCCCGCTGCAGCTGGGCGCCACGTCCCGTCTTTCCGGCCGCAGACTGAGCTCGCACCGCGGCCCCCCTGCTCTCGGGCCTGCGGCAATGGACGGCAGACCACGGGGCTTCCCAGCCTCCGGAACCGCACGAGCCAATTCTCCACAGTCATCTCCTCGTGCGTCCGTGTGTCCTGCTGTCTCTGTGTCTCCGCAGAACCCTGACTAATACAGACGGCCACACAGCAGCACGCACGATGCGTGTTTGTACGCGGGTCGGTGCACGCACGTCCGTCTCCCTGCTGCCAGCGCGGGGGTTCTAGAAGCAGCGACAGCCCAGCCGCAGCGACCGGTGTCGATGGGGTTCGATTCTGCAGTAAGAGGTGCCAGGGCTCCCGGAGAAACGGCTGATCCTAGGGCTGGGCAGGAAACACGCAGGTACACCCGGAGCCCCTGACCGTGCCGTAGAGTGGGGATGTCCTCGAAATCAGGGGACAGGGACAGGCCAGAGGGACAGGGCCCCCGACAGAGCTCCCGCTGGCCTGGCTGGAACAGCTGGAGCAACAAGGTGAAGAACAGCGTTGGGCTATATCCCAAGTCGTAAAATCAATGTCCCTGAGTCCATGCTAGAGCAAGTAAGTAGCAATAACTGAATGCAGGAGGAGAGACAATCTCCGCTGCAGGAGAGTCCAACGATCTGAGTGAGGACTCCCCTCGGGGAGGCGGACCCAGCTCCCCGCTCCATAGCGTGGGCTGCGCACACCGCCATCCACGGCACAGCGTGGGAGGGTCGGGGGGTCACTTCACACTGGAGCAGGCTGACGCCACCACGCCCATCCGGTAACCGAGGCCAGCATCCACGGTGACGGTCGTGTTGACGTGTGCGACCTGGACAGGAGGTGACGACGGTGGGCTTCACCTCTGTGGCTGTGCTCCCAACCCCAGTCTAGGCAGGGGAAAAACATCCCAAGAGAAGGGACATGCTGCAAATACCTGACCGGCTCTCCCCGAAATTGCCAAGGTCACCAGAAACAAGGAGAGGTTGAGACACTGTCACAGCCAGGAGGAGACATGGAGACCAAACGTCACGTGGTATCCTCGATGGGATCCTGGGACAGAGAAAGGTCACCGGGGAAAACTGAGGAAAGAGAACGACGCATGGACTTGGGGTCTGTTCTGGCTCATTAATTGTGCCGGACGTGCCGTGCTCGCCTGAGAAGTTAATAATGGGGAAACCGAGGTATAAGGGAATTTTCTGCACTATCCTCACAATTTTTCTGTAAGTCTAAAACTGCTCTAAGAAGTCGAGTCCACTTTGTAGGAGGGCAGGCGTTTCACTGCATGGAGTTACAGCCCCGTAAAGCTGGTGTTATATGTTACAAACGCAGTTGCCTGTTCTCTGGACTTCGGTCCCCAGTAGGGCCCTGGTGAGGAGAAGCGGTGTCTGGAGCGGGCTGCAAACACCACCCGGAATCAGACGCCGGGGACGAACGCGGCCTGAGGCGACTGCGGAGCGGAGGCAGTGCGGCGTGGGGACAGCGGCCCAAGCGGCGCCCCTCACGCTCCCGGCCCGCGCCTGCGCCATGGAGAAAGCATCCCACACGCCGCGAAGTGTGACTCAGCGGGAGCCAGGACACGACAGCCCCGGACCAGGGGGAACCGGCGCGGGGTGGGAGCATCGTAAAGGCGTTTGATTTTCTTGGAGGAAGACAGAAACTGCCCCGCGCATGGCCACAGCCGTGGACTGTGGACGGGCAACCACCACGCCCGCGGTGACTGGTTCCTGGGAGAGCGGGCCGTGGCCCTGTGCCGTGGCGAGAAGCCACAGCCCCCAGCCCGGCGTCTCCCAGCTCCAAAACACACTCTGCGTTAAGTGTAATGGGTTTTAGGGAATTTATTTTGCCAATTTTGGAACTCACCATAAAGAAGAAATATGAGTGGATTTTATGAGGTGTACTGTATATCTCTAACACTCGTATTTTTTCTCGAAATGCTGAGAATATCAATTACGTTTACAGCTTTATGAGGAGATACTCCAGCCCCATGGTTGGTAAATCGAGTTTTAGCAGAAAACAAACAGTGGTGGGTGTGGGCCCCTGCGAGCTCCCAGGCTCTGAGGTCCAGACAGTGTCTGAGGAACTGGCGTGCTCGGAGGAACCAGTGTCAACGTGGGGAAGCGTGTGCACATGCGTGTGTGTGCGTGTGTGCACGCCCACTGTGCGGTCATCGTTTCCTCACAGAGGAGGGTTCTGGGGGCCGAGCCAGCCTTGGAAGTGGCGAGAGCCGCCAGTGCCCAGCACAGGACAGAGGTGGCCGCGTCCCCCAGGAGCTGGCCCCGCCGTGCACCCCCGGCCGGAAGCCTGACCATCCACCACTGAACATGTCCCAGAGCCGCCAACAACAATAACCTGGAGCTCTGTGCAGCCCCACCCTACGGACGGTGCGCCAAGGCCCCCAGAGCAGCGGCCGGGACAGCTGTGCACCCAGGTCTGCCAGGAGCCTGCGCACTCGCGGGTGAGCACACCACACACACACGCAGTCACACATTGGCACACGTGCCCTCTAGCCCTTGCTCCCCGTGACCACAGAACTCCGCAGAACAGGCCCCAGCCTGTGCCCCGCCGGCCTGGGGTGGGGGGCCAGGGCCCCGGGGCAGGCCCTTCCTAGCGGCCGTGGCCACACTCCCAGTGACCTGCAAGGTGGCGCCCCACGCCCCTGCTGCTTAAGATTATTTACGGCTCCAACGTGCACGTTTGTTTAAAATCTGCTGCAGAATTCGTCCCTCTGCCACTTAGCCATTATCGGCCATCACAAAAGTGCCGAAGAGAGAGTCATAAACGCCGTGATTTACGAGGCAGCCGGAACACGGGGACGAACGAGAAAAAATTAAATCCTTTACCTGTGCGGTTATTTACGAGCGCGGCGAACCGTGGCCTGGGCGCGTGTTAAGGGTCTGTCCTGCAGGGACCCCGACCTCGCTGCTGAGACACAGCCCTCCCGCCAGGCGGCCTGGGGGGTCAGCTCGGGGCTGAAGGTCACAGCAGTGCCCTGTCCCATTGCGCTTCCAACTGGCTATGTGGTCTTGGGAGGGTCCCTTTCCTCTCTGGGCTGCTGCCTCTCTCCGGGCCTCAGTTCACCCCTCCGAACCCAAGAGGGCAGTACACAGAGGGGCCGCAGGGACAGCCTAGCCTGGGGCTAGTCAGAGGCGCCCACTCTCCACTCCACTCCCTGGGGTCCCCGTCCCAGCCCCTGGGCCTCAGCCCGGCCTGCCGACGGCCCATGTCTTCAGGCCCATTGCAAGCCACGCCAGCGTGTCCCCTATCGCGGCACCTGCCTGTGCGGTGGGTCCCCACCCTCTCCCGTCCTGCCCTTTGCAGGAGATCCTCCTTCAGGGCCCGTGTCCTCCCCACCCACCCAAGGAAGCCCCAGGCCGCCCCCTTGAAGAATGGCTGAATTTTCCAGCAGAACGGACTCGGTGAAGCCCCTTTAGGAAGGGGCTGGATCGGAAGGGCCCAGAGCTCCTGTTTCCTCAGGCCTTGGGCTGGAATTCTCCAAGAGGAGGAAGAAGTGCCGGGCACCGCTGGGGCGTCCTGCTGGCCCCGGGTCAGACCAGCACAGCAGGTCCGTGAGAAGCCTGAAGGACCCGGCAGCCACAGCCCCTGGCGTTTGCCCACTGCTGGGGCACAGAGCGGGGAAGGGGCTTGCTGGGTCCCAGGCCTGTGTGGGGCTTCGGAGGGTGATCAGGCCAGAGAAGGAGGCAGAGACGTGGTCCTTGCGTGGTGTACCCTGGGATGGAAGGGGAGGCACCCCTGCCCTCTAGGCCACCCCCACCCCACGCCCTCACCTCCGTGGGGCCCACGACGCTTGGCACCGGATCCAAGAGGGCCCTGGGCCCAGGGAAGTGGCGCCTTCCTCTTAGGGGAAAGCAAGAGATCCCTGTAACAGAAGCCAGTGGACAGCAGGGCTGTGTGTGTTCTGTTTTGAGTGGTTTCTGCTTATTTAAAGAAGAGAAAAAACACTGGGGGATGCAATTGCCCATAAAGTTTTATGTGAGCTTAGAAATGAACAGGGCACTTTCTGAGAAAAAAGAAATTTGATATCTCAGTTACAGCCCAATACAGGCGGTGGCCGAGCCTCTGAAAAGGCATTTGCTTTGCAAACTGCTTGGCCGAACCATGGCCCCAGCCCCCAGCCAACCACTGGGACCCCACGTCCTCAGACCTGGGCCACGGAGGCCACAGACGGCCGTGAGGGCTGGCCCAACCACAGGCTGAGGGGTGCCTCTCCCTCCAAGAAGCCCCTCGGGCTGCACTGCCCTGCCAGCCAGGGGGTCGGGGTCCTTCCTCCCCTGCACCCAAGTTAGCTCGTCCCAGCACCAGCATCCCACACAAGGCTGGGGGCTCTGGGACCCAGCCCAGGGACAGGAGGAGGTGGCAGGACAGAGAAGGGGTGACCCACAGACATCTCCCGCTGGCCTATGATGCCGGCACCTGTGGCTGGGCACCCCAAGACCCCCACCCAGGGCTCATGGCTCCCTGCCCCACTCCAGGCTGCCTGTTACTGTGCTCCAGCCCCGTCATCGCCCTCTGGGCCAAGGTGGGACCTCACCCATCCTCCCAGCAGCCAGGCACCGGCCAGACCCACAGCACGATGCCCATATGGGGTTGGGGTGGCAGCCAGCACAGAGGGGCCCAGGAGGACCCAGAGGGCGGGACACTGTGGCCAAGGTTGGAATCTTAGCAGGAGACAGGTGAGGCCCGTGGTGGCAGCCCCGGGGCAGGGCCTGGGGACAGTGGGTGACCTTGGGGACGTGTCTGCCAAGTCCTTATACCACCTGCACACTCCAGGAGGGCTGGGGGCCCCACAGGACCCTCTCAGAAGATTCCAGCTCACCCTGATCTCAGATATCCACACCAGGGCAGGCCACAGCCTCACGTACTGAAGTCAGGGGCGAGGGACCAGGTCCTGGTGCCATCCTTCCCAGCAGCCCATGGGCACAGTCCTGCCCCACCCTGGGCCTCAGTTTCCCCAGCCAAAGGACGTTTGTCTGAGGGTACTTGTGGCTCTGAGGCCCCGGGATGATGACTTGCTCAAGGTCACTGCCCTGCCAGGCTCCCGGTGAGGCGGGACCCCCGCTGGGCCACCTGGGGTCACCTGCTGTAAGCTGTGGCCATCGGAGGACCCAACCCTTTTCCTCCATCCAGCCTCGTTTTCTTCCTGGCGCAATTGAAAAATCAATATGTTGCAGAATTTCTGTGCAAACCACAAATACAATTATTTCCAATCAGAGAATGATCCGACAGGAGCTGCAGCTGCTCCACCGCGAGACCCCATCCCCGGCTCACGCAGGGCCGGGGGCTCGGCCAGGCCTTGTGCAGACACCCACTTGGGGAGCCAGGCCCGCGGGGGGTACCCCTGGTGCCAGGGACAGCTCGACACCACGTTAATCAAGTTTTCCCTTCCGTGACTCTGATCGCACAGTGCCCGGCTTCGTAAATAACTGCTCTTAACGAACGGCATGAAAGTTAATTAACTGTGAGCATAGCGACACGCGGCCACGCCACGCCCGTCACCAAACAGACCTTGTGTGGGAACTTACTATGTTTTTATCAACTCAGTCTGGAAGTCATGATGCAGACCTGAGCTGTGGACTGTCCTCTGCGATCAGAGTCATTTGGCTTTTACGGCTTCGCTTGATTTTGCCCAAGGGACAGACGGGACAAAGCAAGGAGAGAGCCGCCCCAGCCTCCCGTGTGGAGAGCCAGTGAAGGCCAGTGCTCCGGGACACCGCCAGCCCTGCCGACGGGACATGGGGCTCTGCCACCACCGTAGCGGGCACTACCACCCCGTGTCTGCCACCAAGGCCCTCGGGACAGGTTCACCGACGGCCCATCTGACCCTGCTTCCCCTCCTGGGGCGCCCAGCACCCTCCTTGCCCCACTGCAGCCACCCCCGAAATGCAGCTGCCCCCCACGGGGCAGGACGTGCCTCACCTTCTCCACTTGAGGGATGAGCAGCTAAGCTGTGACCTCTGTCCCCTGCCCCCAGGAGTCAGTGACGCAGACGCAGAGGACACCAGGCGCCCAGAGACTCAGCCGGGCTCAGCCACTCACCCCAGGTGGCAGCATCCCAGAGAGAGGCTGAGAGGGAGGGAGAGGGCAGGGGCCAGGCCTGAGGCTTCCACAGCCTTGACGAGCCCCAGGGCCTTGTCTGCTCCTGGGGAGGCCCCTCGTCCACCCCGGGGTGCCTGACACCTGCTCCCATTTGCTTACGTTTCCTTCTTAAGTACACTTGCTGGGGTGGGCCCACCTCCCCCAAAGACCCCTCCCTCCATCCTCCCTGCTCCCCGAGGGAGAGCGCAGGGACAGCGACAACATCCCCACAGGACGAGGGCATCACCGGCTCAGCACCCCTCCTCGCCTGCCTGGACTGACCCGAGCCCCCCCGAGCAGCCTCTGCGTCCCTGCCCAGGCCTCACACGCTGCCCCTCAGCCCAGCACCGCCCTCGGCTCTGGCCTCGCCGCCAGGCCTCCGCACCCCCTCCGCCCCGCTCTGCCCTCACCCGGTGGGGAGGAAGGATGACCCCCCAGGGTCCCCCAGAGCCTAGGCGCAGACCTGGCCGCCCACCCCTCGCTTCTGGGGCCCCCTCTGACGTTTCCTCCGTGACAGCCGCAGCCTGTGTCCCTCAGTCTGTCTCTCCCTCCGGCCAGCGCTGCACAGCGACGGGAGTGCTCGTCATCCGCGCTGGCCGGCAGGGCGGCCACCGGCCACTGTGGCCACCAAGCACTCAAAATGTGGCTATTGCAAGCGCAGAATTGAATTTTTAATTTTATTTAAGGGCTTTATAAATTATGTCTTATTTTTTGTCTAGCTTCTCTCGCTCGGTATACGACTGCATTCACCGTGTCATGCGTAGTTACTGGTCCCTACGGCTGAGTGGCAGCCGTGGTGTGAGCACCCCCCCCCACCGCCACTCAACTACCGACGGACGCTCGCGCTGTGCCCGCTTTGGGGCGTGAACGATCGCGTGCAACTGCATGCGGACGCGTCTTTGCATTCTCTTGGAGAGGGACGACTGGATCGTTCAGTGATTCGAGAAACCACCCAAACTGTTTTCCAAAGCAGTCGGACCACCCGGCAGTCCCACTGCGCCGTCTCCAGGGGGCAGCGGAGAGCTCCGGTCCCACCGCGTCCTGGCGGATACTTGGTACGGTCTATCTGCATGTCGCTCACCGTCAGCACGGGTGTGCGGTGCGACCTCGTTACGGTCTTAATTTCCATAGTGACCCACGATGCTAGTGCTTGCTTGCAGTCTGCATGTCATCACTGGTTACGCGCCATTATCGTCCTCCTCACACTTGGCAGGATGCGTCGATAAGGCCACTTGGGCCTGGAGTCTCCCCTGGAGAAAGGTTTATAACCACAGATTCAACTGCTGGCTTAGGCGATGAGGCAATTTGGTTATCAGTTTCATCTTGCTCGAGCTGTAGTCATTTGTGTCTTTTGGAGAATCTGTCCATTTTGTTTAAGTAGCTGAATTTATTGGCATAAATTTAGTGATACTATTCCCTTATCATCCTCTTAATATTCGTAGAATTGGTTTTTGGTCTGGGGGCAGTTTTGAGGCAGAGTCTCGCACCGTCACCCAGGTAGACTACAGCATTCCCATCACAGCTCGCTGCAGCCTCCAACTCCTGACTCAAGCCGTCCTCCCGCCTCAGCCTCCCCGAGTGCCCGGCCTAGAACTGGTTTTGAGGTAACCAGTCTCATTCCTGACATGGGGATTTGTGTCCTCTCTACTGACCAGCCCAGCTAGAGCTTGCTAATTTCAGTGACCATCTCAAATAAACAGCTTCTGGTTTTGTTGCTTTTCTCTATTGTTTTTCTGTTTATTATTTCATTTTCACTCTGACCTTTATTACTTCCTCTTTTCTTCTTACTTTGAGTTTCATTTGCTCTTCTCTTTCTAGTTTCTTAAGGTAGAAGCTGAGGTCATTGACTTGAGATATTTCTTCTTTTCTAACATAGACATTTAATGCTATAAATTTCCCCCTGAATAGTGCTTCAGCTAAGTCCCACAAATTTTTATACGCTGCGCTTTCCTTTTTATTCCATTCAAAATACTTTCTAATTTCCCTTTTGATTTCTTCTTTGACCCATAGGTTATCAAGAAATATGACTTTGGGAGGTCAAAACCTACCTTCAGGAACAATGAACACCATTTGGGTGATGGGCACACTAGAAGCCCAGACTTAAGCATTATATAACCAAAATATTTGTACCTCCTTAATATTTTGAAATTACACAAAGAAGAAATATGTTACTTAGTTTCCAAATCTGGGGGGATATTCTAGAAATATTTACATTTTTCATTTCTAATTTAATTCTATTGTGATCAGATAACACTTTTATGACTTTTATGGTTTTTGGACTTGTTCTGTGGCCCAGAATACTGTCTTAGCCCAATACTCATTCTTTTTAAGTTCTGTGTGTACTTGGAAAGAACGGGCATTCTGTGGTTGGGCGAAGTGTTTCATAAATGTCAGTTGAGTCTGCTCATCAAGTCACCTCTACCCCTGCTGCTCCCGATCGCCTGTCTGCTTGTTGGAACAATCACTGAAAGAGGCATGAACATTTCTGGCTACGTTCTCCTTGTAGTCCCAGCAGGTCTCGTTTTGTTGATTTTGAAGCTCTGTTAGCAGGTGCATGAACACTCAGGGTTGTCGAGCTCTCGGATGAACTGAGTCCTTTATCATTATGAAGCTATTTTCTTTATGCCTGGAAATATTCCGCACTCTGAAATCTACTTTGCCACTGGCTATGTTAACAGGGCCACTCCAGAGCTCGTTTGATCAGTGTCATCATGCTGTACCTTCTACTCTTACCTCATTTGTGCCTTTTCCTTCAGTGATTTCCCTGGATGTGAAATCCATCAGTGCTCCTCAGACCCGCCTCTTAGGCAGTGGGACAGGATGGCAGAGGGGGCTGAAGGCGGGTCTCTCCTTCCCCGGGGTCAATCAGGCCCTGATAAAACCCCGGCAGGTGAGGCTCTGGTCAGTTTCTCCGGAGGGCAGCCTTGTCAGGAAGAACCAGCACTCTGGCGTAATTCCAAACGGTTCCTTTCTCATCCCCGTGCTGGAAGCACACGAGGGTTTTCCTCCAATATACGCCGTGGCAACCTGGTCACGTTCCAGGAAGAAAAACTCACGAAAATTGTGTAGGGTGGGGCCCATGACTGGGGCCCCCATCTCAGGCTTGCCCACCTGGGCCTCCAGTGTCAATTCCACAATTTGTCTATTATTGTTTAGGTTTTCTTAGCTCAGCCCTTGTTCCTACAGAGACTTCTGCTCCAGTAAGTTGATTGTCTGTATTCATCTATCTGTCTCTCCAATTTGAGGGGCAGAAGTTTTGCCCTCACTGCTCTTGAGGATCTAAGGATAGTGGAGAGTTTTTCAGTTTGTTCAGCTTTCCACTTGTCATTAAGATGGAGTGGTGGCTCCCAAGCACCTTACAGGCCAGGCCAGAAACCAGGAGTTCTGTATCTTCATATTTAGTGTGTGTTTCTTGCAGGCACCATATAGCTGGGTCTTGCTTTTATCCAATGTCAACCTCTTAACTGGGATACTTAGGCCATTTACATTTAATGTATTATTGGTCAGTTTAAGTCTATTATTTTGCTATGTATTTTCTTTGTGGCTCATCTGCTTTTCCCCTTTTCCTCTTTCTCTGCCTTCTTTTAGATTAATAAAATTTTTATTACAATTCTATTTCATCTCTTTTCTCGGATTATTAACTATAACTCTTTGCTTTGTAATACATTGGTTGCTTTATGCCTCACAGCATATATCTTTAATTTATCCCAGGCTACCGTCAAGTGTTATCATATCACTTTACATACAAGAACATTGTGATTGTATATTTCCATTTCTCCCCTTTAAAACTTTGTGCTCTCGATGTCATGCATTTTACTTTTATATGTCATAAACTTCATTCTACATTATTATTGTTCTGTTTAGACAATTATCTTTTAAAGAGATTTAAATAATAAAAATGAATCTTACAGATTTACCTGTAAAAGTACCAGTCCTAGTACTTTCCACTCCTTTATGCAGATCCATCTTTCCACCTGGTATCATTTTCCTTCTGCCTGAAGGACTTTCTTTAAAATTTTTTGTAGCGTAGGTCCTCTGGTAAGAAATTCTTTCAGCTTTTCTGTGTTCATAAAAGTCTTTATTTTGCCTTTGCGTTTGAAAGATATTTTTACTGGCCATAGAATTCTGTATTGACAGATTTTTTTCTTTCAGTGCTCGAAAGATCCAGCCTCTTCCGGCTTGCATCGTTCCCCATATGAAGTCTGCTGTCGTTCTCACTTTTGTTTCACTATGCAAATCTTGCCTTTTATTTTTTGGCCGCTTTTAGGATTTTCTCCTTATCACTGGCTTAGAGAAATTTGATTGATGTGCTTTTTTTCATATTTCTTGTTCTTGGTCCTTGTTGAGCTTCTTGAATCTATGGATTTATAGTTTTTATATGTGAAAAATATTTGGCCATTATTTCTTTAAGTGTTTTTTCCTGTCCCCATCTCACTGTTCTCCCTCACTTACTCCAATTAAACAGATCAGGCCAAAGTTTTCACAAAGCTCGCTGATACTCTGTTAACTTTAAAATTAATATTCTGTGTTTTATTCTGGATTGTGTCCATTGCTATGTCTTCAAGCATGCTAATTGCTGCTTCTTCAATGTCTGATCTAGCAATAATCCATCCAGCGAGTTTGTCATCTATCTCACACATTGTCGTTTTTATCTCTAGAAGTTTGATGTGGGTCTTTTTTATATTTTCCATGTTTCTACTGACCTTTTGGAACATACGGAATATGGTTACAATAACTGTTTTAATGCTCTCATCTGCTAATTCTCACATTCGTGTGGTGATTTATCTCCTCATTATGGGTTGTGTTTTCATGCTTCTTCGCATGCTTGTTAATTTTTTATTGGATTCTAGACATTGTGAATTTTATATTGTTAGGTATTGGACTCTTGAGCTTTTTCTAAGATGCTGCTAAGTCTCTTGGAAACAGTTTGGTTCTTTAGGGTCTTGTTTTTGAGATTGTTTGGGCAGAATTGGAACAATGCTCAGCCTAGTGCTAATTATTTCCCACTATTGAAACAAGGTACTTGAGAACTCTTCCCAATGCCCCAGGAATTCTGAGACTTTCCAGCCATGCTGCTGAGAATAGGCACGATCCCTGGCCTTGCATGAACCCCAGGCCTTGTTAGCTCTAAGACTTTCAATGGTTCTTTCCCCACTCAGGTGGTTTCCTCATACCCACGTGATGCTCAGTCCTCAACTGAATCCTCAAAGGGACCCTCTGTGGATGTCCACAGTTCTCCCTACGTGTGACTCTCCTCTGCAGTACTCTGTCCTGGAAACTCTCACCACCTTGGTCTCTTCCTCAACTCAGGGAGTCCACTGCCTGGACTCCTCCTGCTTGCTCCGTGGCCTGGAAGTCTGTCCGGCAGTAGCTGGGACAGCTGCAGGGCTCGCCTCATTTGTTTCTCTTACCATACTTCATTGCCTGATGTACAGGAAATGAGAGCTGATTTTTCATACATTTTTATCTATTTCTTGGTTGTTGCAGGTGGGAGGGTAAATCCAACTCACTTTACTCCATCTTGCTGGAAGGAGAAGTCTCAATTTTATTTAACTGTATTTAACTTTAATTCAAATAGCCACATGTGGCTGAGGCTGCCGAATTGGGCAGCATAGCTCAAGACGGGGGGCTCTCTGGGGACAGGCCCCTTGCTGGCCTGGCTCCCTCCGGGTGCCCCAGCCACTGGCACAGCCAGGGTGCGCAAGAATGGTTGTTTAGTGAACGTTCACGGGACAGTAGCCGTGGAGCTCCTGGAGATGGCCCCCAAAGTCCTCCCTCCCAAGCACTGCAGCCAGTCCTTGATACTTCGCTCCCTCTGCTAGAGGAGTCCCCAGCACCCAGGGCCTCTTGTGTCCAGGGGAGGCTCTGCTATCCCTCATACCCGTCTCCCGTCACTGTCCCTCCCAAGAGATCTCACGTGTCCTGCTCTCCCCAGCGCCCCAGAACCTGCCCCCCAGCATCCCTCCCTCACCATGCTTGGACCCAGGGCCCTGAGTTTTAAACCCAGACCAGTGAGACCCAGCCTGGCAGTGGTCCTGCCCTTTATGACTTAGGAAGAAAGCCCTCCACAGGCTGCAGGTCCCAAGTCAAACATGAACAAAGGACTTGAATGGACATTAACGCACAGAAGATCCACGAACGACCAACAAGCACAGGACAAGATGCTCGCCGTCACCGGCCACTGGGGAAACGCAAGCCAGAGCCACGGTGGAGCACCACCTCGCATCTGCTAGGACGACTACGGTTCAAAAAGCAGGAACTTGGTGCCGGCGAGGCTGTGGAGAACGGCGACCCTTGCACACCTCTGGCAGTCACTAAAGTGGCACAGCAGCTGCGGCAAACAGCTTGGCAGCGCTTTCAGAGTTTAACTATAGAATGGCCAGGTTACCCCGCAATCCTACCCCTGGTCACATATCCCAGAGAATGGAAAGCAGGGTCTTGAGAGACATTTGTACGCCCCTGTTCATAGCAGCGTTATTTGTAATGGCCGAAAGGTGAAAGCTCCCAAGGCCACCAGCAGATGAGTGGCTCAACAAAACGTGGCTCGTGCTCACCGTGGAATATTCCACCATAAACAGGAATGAAATTAGGATATACGCTACAACGTGGTTGGGACTTAACAATAGTATCCTAGTGAAATAAGCCAGACACGCAAGGACAAGTGCTGTATGATTCCACCGACAAGAGGTCCCTGGAGCACCGGGATTCACAGAAAGCAGAACAGAGCCTGCCGGGGGCCGGGGCAGGCAAAGAGGGGTCACTGTGCGATGCGGACGGAGTTTGGGGGATGATGAAGCGGTTTGGGTGTAGACAGTGGTGATGGCTGCCCAACACTGTGAATGTGTTTAATGCCACTGAATTGTCACAAATGGCTGAAACGATAAGGTCCACGTATATTTGAACACAAGGAAACAGGCTGGAGGTGTTCAGCCCATAGGGCGGCTTCCGGCGACATGCGGGCCTGGGGCTGCCCTCGTGGAGCTGCCAGAGGGGCAAAGTCAATGTTCTCGGCCTCTGAGATGTCCACAGACGCGGCGGTGGGGGCTTCGCGCACCTCTGTGAATCTCCCTCAGCTGCGGCTCGGCCCGTCTCCCCAGGAGCACACATTTCCCCAAGTGCAAGCAGAGCTGCCTGAGGCTAATCGCTCCTGAGCGCCCACATTTTAGAGGGAAGCAGAGGCCTGCTGGGTGGGCGGACACCGCAGGGGAGGTGCCCCCAGTCAGGGCTGCGGGAGGGGCCTGTCCCTCTGCAGGTGGCTTCGGCTGGTTTGACAGCTTTTCGCCAGATGAAGATGGTCCCTCTGCTCAGCCTTGTCTCACCACTTCCCACCCTCCCCTGCCTCCCAGCCCCGCCCCTCCTGGTTCCCCACCTGGGTCCCCGCCTGCACCACTGAGGGTGGCTTTTGCTCCCTGGGGCCCTCGATTCTCTCACTCACCCACAGCAGTGGCAGACACAGCGCCCCTCTGCCCTGTGTCAATTCAAATTTGCCCAAACTCAGGGCTGGCCAGAGGGCCTGCCCATGGCGACAACCCCGCTGAAGGCGCCAACACACAGACACACACGTGCACACAGAAACAGACACACAAATACATATATGCACACAGAGATGCACACACAGGCACACGGAGAGACAGACACAGACACCAACACACACAGATACATATACGCAGAGATGCACACGTACACATACGTGCGTGTATGTGTGCACACACACCAGCAAACCCCAGCACCCAAGTGCTTTCTGCATCTGCGCCCGCAGCCTTCTTTGGAGGGGCTGCTCTGAGCCCCTCGGGCCACCAGCGCCTGCTAAGCCGGCAACAACTTGTGCCGTCACACCAGGGCTGCCACCACCCGCCTCCGGAGAGCACTGCTGTGGCCCGGCCCTGGGGGCTGCCAGGATTAAGTCTGAAACTGCCTGCCCAGGAGCCTCCTCCTGGCTGCGTGCCCAAGTCCCTGATGTGCCAAGGACTCTCCCCTCGGAGCCCCCTCCCCTCTCGGGGCCGCCAGCACACCCGGCCACAGGCAGCTCCACGGACGGGGCCACGTCTGACTCCTCTTGGTCCCCCAGGCCCAGCGCGGGTCAGGCCTACCTGCGGCCAGGGTGGATTTCCACCCACCTCACACCCGGCATGGCAGGGCTGCCGCCTCTGTGCGTCCCGCTTCCCTGCCTCTCCCTCCCCCAGGGCCGCTGGGAGCCCCGCGCCGTGCAGCCGGTCCACACCCTCCTTCACTACTTCTTGGATAAAAGACGCTTCACTGCCAACATTTCTAAGCAGATTTCAGATCAAAGCCCGGATTTCTGGCTCTTCCTGACACACTGGAGGCCCCAGCCATGCCGGGCCACTCCTGAAAAGCCACCCTTTGCCCCGGCCGGGGCCCCGTCCCCACACTCTCTCACCCCGCCTGGCTCCCGAAGGCCCCTGAGTTCGCAGCTGCATCGGGACCAGGGCGGAGGCGGGCGCAGCAGCTCTTGCATCCCTGTGGAACTTGGCCTGGGAGGAGGGGCGTCCACTCCAGCGGTGACCCCCGCCCAGCCATGAGCTGCAGCCAGTGGCAGCGAGGCCCAGAGTTCCTGGGGACGCCAGGCAACCGGCAGCCCCGTGAGAGGCCAGCAGCAGAGGGCCGGGCCCGGCGAGTCAGGGAAGAGCCTGGGAGGCAGCTGGAGCCACAGGATAGACAAGAGGAGGTGGCTTCAGGGGACACGGTGGCCTCGGCAAGCCTGTGGGGCAGGAGAGGAAGCCACCAGGGTGCTGTGGGCAGACCTACCATGAGAGGTAGGTTCAGTCCTCCCAGCCATCTGATCCTGCCCGTTTTTAGGATGGAAACACTGAGGGTCAAGGACGTGTGTATTTTTCCAAGTTCCCCGGCCAGCAGAGCTGGGTCGGAAGGCGGTGGGTGGCCTCGGACCCTTCTCACCACACAGGGTGCTGTTCCAGGCCCCTCCAGAGGTCAGGGGAGGAGGAGGAGGCCCGTGAGGGGGAATCTGCTCTGTCCTCCCACACCCACCCCACCCGTGCCCCTCCGGCCTCCTTTCTCTGCGGCTGTGAAACTGCAGGTGGGATCGGTGGTCTCTGGGCCCTGCCCACTCCTGGGGACACGGCCTCTCCTGACCCGCCCGGCTCTGCGGCCACAGTGTACCTGCTGCAGAACATCCGGGTTACACCCTGCCCACCCCCCGGGCAGGGCCAGAGGTGGGAGCAGAAGCTTTTGTGGGGGCAGCGGGCGTGTGCCACCAACCTGGGGGGCTGAGAGAGCCCCTCAAGGGAAGCAATGGGCCCAGGATTTGTCCTAAAAGGAATTTCTGGCCCCAAGACCTGGAATCCTGGGATCCCTGGACACTGCCCCACCACCCTATGTTGCCAAACAGAGGTGTGGCAGTCAACCGGGGTTAATCTGAGCTGGACGCAGACCCCAGGCAGAGCTGCCCAGTGCCAGCCAGGCGGAAGGGCTGCTGCACACTGCGGCGGCGGAGCGTCTGCGGGGCGTGGGCGTGACCGGAAGAGGAGGGGAGGAGAGGGGCTGGGGGCAGCTGGGAATGCAGCGAGCAAAGCCCGCCTCTGCGTGGTGGCCTTGGTGGGCCTGAGCGACCCCCTCCACCCCACACTCCCTGAGCCCAGAAGGCCCCATTCCCATCAGAGTCGGCGTCCTCAGATGCCTCGGCGAACACTGAGAACGAATGCACAAGCGAGCGAACGAACAAGCAGATGAGCAGCGGGACGAGCTGCCTGACCCCAGGACCCCCAGGCCAGTCCTTCAGCCAGAGCAGGGTCGCCCCTCCCTCACCGGCCACCGGCAGGAACATCGCTGGGCTGCCCGCCCCCTTGCCAGGTGCTCCCCCCGCCTCCCACAGAACGCCAGCCTGCCCCACCACCCCTCTGCTGCACTGCGACCCTGGGGACCCCCATCACCCCCAGCAGACAGGCCCTGAGGGGCCGGTCCAGGCCTCCTGAGTCAACAGGACCCATCGCTCAGGCCCCACTCCAGTCGCCCGCGCTGGGCCACCGCTTCACACCCCTCGCCACCACCCCCGGTGCCACCCACCGCTCCCCTGCAGGCTCCCGCCACCCCACACCCCAGGGCTGCCCAGCCGCCCCCCAAGCCTTGCTCACTGGTCCCTCCCTGCCCGACGGCATCCTCGTCTCTGCCGGGGGAGTCGGGACCAGGTGCTCCCTGAACCCAGGAGCCCTCCCCCGGCCCATGCACCCTGCCACCAAGCGTCACGTGGAAACCCAGTGGTTAGAGGTGAGGAGAAGGTGGACTTCAGGGCCAGCCACACCTGGCCCCAGTCAGCCCCACCTCTGTGCCGCTGGTCACGCAGGGTGGCAGGTCCCTTCCCATCTCTGAGCCTCAGTTTCCCCACTGGAACTGCAGGCAGCAGCCCCTCAGCCCGGGGTAGGTGCTGTGGCCCGTGCCAGGCGGGTGCACCCTCAGCAGCACTGCACGAGGAAGGACGTCACCCCCCGGACACCCATCCCCCATCGCCACCCCTGCAGGAGCCCCCCAAGAGCAGGACCTCTGTCGCCACCAGGACAGGTACCCGTGTGGTCTGGACCCCAGGAGATGCGGAGACGGGCCACCCCCGGCCTCCTGCTCCCAGCCCCATCTACTCCCCCAGGGGGAGGGTCCTGTGGGCACAAATTCCCCAAAACAAGCCTTGAGGGAGTGCCTGGTTCATTCCAGCTTCAAAAACATTAAATCGCCAGAATGTCCTTTTCTGTCTACGTAATTTAATTTGCTTTATGAAACTAAAATGCAGGTCACAATTTCGCTGCTTATCCTGGTGGGTGCAGGGAGGCCTGTGGAGTCACGGACCGCGGCTGCTCCCCCATGCCCCTGCTGGCCCAGCCCCAGCTCCTAGGCCGGTGGGGGTGCGGCCACAGCAAGGACCGAAGGGGACAGCCAGGCCCAGGGCCACCTGCGGGGCAGGGCACACAGCAACCCCCACCTCCAGGGCTGAGACCACGTATGAGAAGTCTGCTTGGGCCCTGAGGGTGGGGGATTAATTAATGGGGGTGATGACGACCCCGGACCCAGGACAGTGCCGGTGGAGACGATGTCTCAGGGAGAAAGAGTGGGAAGCGGAGCCCCGGGGCCTGGACTGTTTGCTGCACAACGGAACTTCCCAGGCCTGGAGGCAGCTGTGGGGGAGGGGAGAGCCCCCTGGGACACCCCGGGGCCAGGGTCGGGTCAGGCCCAGCCCCACAGACAGTCCTGGGTTCCAGGGCCTCTGCTGGCTATCACGGGAAGTGTCTGACTTCCCACCTCTCGTGCGCTGAACTGTGTCTGCCCACGCAGCCACGCCAGCCGGGGGGATGAGGGCGGCCAATGTGGAAACCAGGAAACCCAGAGAAAGTCCGTGCTGGGGCCGAGCCTGGGGCTGGCCAGGGCCCGGACCAGAACTGTGTTCTGCTCTTCAGAACACAGTGCAAAGTGACACTAGGGAGGAGGCCGCACCGCCTGCAGCTGGGCGCGCTGAGGTGTCCCCTGGCTGGTACCCCCACGTCTCCCCAGCCTCAGCCTCCCTCTCTGCATCCTGTCTGCCTCACGTGACCAGGAAGAGGACCACGTGTGTCCGTGTGAACCGGGAAGTGCCGTCTGCGGGCAGGGACAGGGGCTCCAAGGACCACCCACTGTCCTGGGCCTGAGCAGCCACCCTGCGCTCCCCACCCGGTGGTCGGCTCACCTGCCACACTGGGGGGGCCCGCGGCTGCTCACGCCCTCGCCCTCGGGGAGGAGGATGTGAGAGGCTGGAGCCTGCGGTGCACACGCCGCCCCAAAGCCACTCTGCGCCAGAGCCCCACGGTGTCTGCTGCTCCGGGGCCCTCCCAAGACCCTCTCCCTCCCAGCCCCGACCCAGCTCGCCCACCTGCCGCGGCCGCAGCAGAGGAGACGGGGAGCAGCCACGGGGTCCACAGCCCTGGGACCCCAGCCTGCCTCTGGCTGGCAGGAACGCAGGGTCAGAGGACAGGACTAATTACGGCTCGAGGATAAAGACGGCTGAGCAGCTGTGCTCCGTGGAAGGAACGCTGCCCTTGGAGACAGATTTCCTAGCTCTAGGCTGCTGAGATGCATTCTTTGACATTTATGAGGCTCCCCTAAACCAGATTCCAAAGAGGCTGACAGCTGGCCTGTCCCCGGAACGGGGGCTGCGGGGCCCGGGTGCCCGTGGCCGTTTATGACGGGAACATTTGTGCTTGTCTGCTGCGGGGAGGCTCCCATCAGAGTCCCCCGACCACTCCGAGCAGCTCCGGAGCCAGAGGGCGGAACTAGGCACAGCCCAGCTCACTGAGCACCTGAGAAGAGTGGGGGCGCATCCCTTTGGCAGCCAAGGGGACAGAGGCCAGAGGAGGCCGGGAAACTGCCAAGGCCGGGAGCCCGCGGTCGCCAGCCCTCTGTGCCTGACGCTCTTTGTACCCGGCACAACCACCGCCCTCCGCTGACCACACGGCCCGGGGCCGGCTCCGCTGCGCAGTCAAATAACGATAATCATAAAACAGGAGAAACCCCAACGTCGGCAGCGTTCTCGGTGGACAGCGGTGCTCTTGAAGGGTGGTGGCTTTTTCCTTCCTCGTCAGTATTTTCCACTCTTTCCTGCAGGGACCACACGTTACTGTGCAACAGAGAAACGTCTGCGTCGGTGACAGCAGCTGGCGATTAGGACCTACTCCTCCACGGAAGACAACCAGATCAAATTCGCTTAATCTTCTTTAAAGCATAAAAGAGCAAATCAGGTAATAAGAATTCGAATTCATTGCTAGGCCAAAACCTCGGAAGAGGCAAGACCTCCACCACCACCGCCCCGCCGTGAGGTGAGCCCCGAAGTTAGAGCTGCTTTTGCCTTCAATGCCTTGGCAGCCTGAGCAACCACTGCGCCCTGGACCTGCCCCTGGACGACAGGCGCGGGGACCAGCGTGGCTCGGCCGGCTGCAGCCATCCCTTCCCCACGTCCCACGGCGCGCTCTTGGGACTTGGAGTCAGCCTGGCGGGGGTGTTCGCGCCAGGGTGTTCGTGACCCGGAAGTAAATCAATCCCCACACTGGATGGGCTTACGGTTTGTGACAAGAACCTCAGCGGTCCTGGTCTAGGGAATGTCAAAGCTCGAACTTCACCTAAAACACTAACAGTTCCAGATTGGCCGTGCAAAGGCAAACCAACCACGTGGTCAGAGAAAGGCGCTGTCGTCCTGAGGCCCGAATGTCCTCACAAGCACTTTCAGACACCGTCTCCAGCGCACAAAGGTAACCAAACACGGCGAAAGCAAAACTCCACAATCGGGAGCAAAAACGAAAGGCAACGGGAGCAGAGGCACGGAGACTCGAGGTTGGAATTATAAGCAAAGGTGTAAAATAACGAGGCTGAGTTGAGAGGACAAAATATTCAAAAGTATCCACGAGAGACAGAAAACTATGAAACATGGCAGAGAAGACCTGAAAAAGAACCAGATAAAAATGTCCAAAACTGAAAATTGCCCTAAGATTGAACTAAATGCGCGCGCAGGTTTAACAGCAGATTTTATACAGCGGAAGAGAGGATGAACAAGCCAGAGCACAACTCTGAAAACATTGTCCAGAATGTGCCAAAGACCAAGCAAACAGAACCGGGGACAGATTCAAATCTATTTCCACATCAACAAACAAGCACAAAAAGAAATTCAGAGGCATCGGGGGATATTGGGCGTCTAGGAATAAGTCTAACCAGGATGGATAAGATTTCAGTAAAAGGCCAAGCACGGTATTGGAAGAAACGAGGCGTTAGCGTGGGAAAACCAACCGCAGACAAGCCAAGGGCCTGTCTGAGAGGACAGCCATATTATAAAGACGCCAATTTCCCCAGATTGCTCCGGTCCAATAAAACTCCAACCAAAATCCCAGTCAGACTTGTTTCTGTGTCCGTGGGCAGCGCAAGCGCTAGTGCTGTACCGTGCATGGGATCTTGAGGGCCACGGCGCGGCCCGGAGGCCTCGGCTAGGAGAATGTGGCGGAGTTTGCAGCACCAGGTGCCCGGGCTTCCCCGGCGCGGACAGTGCGGAATCCACGTGGGGACAGACCGGCAGGCCCGGGGAACGCTACAGAGACCCCACATACAGAGCTGGGGATTAATGGCCGCCTGATTTGTGACTGAGGCAGGGCCACGGGGCCGTGGAGAACGGGTACCAGGAGACAGGGGCTCTATCTCCTGGTATCCAAGCAACGGGAACTTGAATTTCGAGTTCTGCTCGCATACGAACAAAAGTGACTTCACGTACATGTGTAGACTTAAGTGAAAAAGGAAAATGCAAAACTGTCGGAAGATCGCACAGGATGTTGGCATCATGACTCCAGAGTAGGGAAAGAATTTTAAATAAGACGCTAAAAGCACTAACTGAAAGGAAAAGTCAACACATCGACCACAAAAAAATGAGGAAGTTGTTTACTGGGAAGCCCTTGCAGTGAGTGCAAAGACACCCCACAGCGGGGGAGGTTCAGCCAGCAAAGGACTCATGCCAAGGATATGTGGGGAACGGGGACCATCACCCAGAAATGGAGAAACAGCCAAACACGGCCAAAATCACCACGGAGAAACAAACATAAAAAGATGCCCGACCTCATTCCAAGTCCAGGGAATGCCCAATAAAACCATAACTCTCTGTCCACCGCACTGCAAAACTCATAAATCCCAACAGTACTCAGTCTGGCGTGTCGGGAAGTCAGCGGGCACGACACTTCAAAAAACAGATCAGGTGGAGCACAGGGGTTTGTAGGGTGTGATAACGTCAGAGTGGGTACATGATGTCAGACACTTGCCAAAATCCATAGCATGTCCCACACAACAGTGGCTCCTAATGCAAACTTTGCACATCGTCAATAATGAGGTATCAGTACTGATGCGTCGGTTGTGACAAAGATCCCACACTAACGCCGCATGTTAATAACGCAGGCACTGCTGGGGGAGGGACCGATGGGGACTCTCTGCACTTTTTGCTCAATTTGTTCAATTTTTCTGTAAACTTAAAACTGCTCAAAATAATTAAGTCTACTAATTTGAAATAAAACAAAACCAAAACAAGAGAAAGACAGATTGGCATTATCTAAGAGTGCCGAAGATGAGCAGAGCCCGTGACCCAGCAGTTCCTCTCCAGGGGGAGGACCTTAGAAAGCGTGGGCACACGCAGGAATGTACGCGGTAGCTCTGGTCGCCCCGCACCCCATCGATAGCAGGATGAGTGGGTCGACCATGGCGAGCTCGTCCATGAACACCACTTGGCCCTGCGAGCCAGTGGACTCCTGTGGGGAAACTGAGAACCCCCCAAACCCCAGAGATACTCCCTGTCCACCTAACGGAAGATGTGTGGCTGGGCGTGGCGACAACCCGGCAGGTGAGATAATGAAAACAGGTGTGCTCAAGTCTAATTCCATTTACAGAAACTTGTGGGCGGGAAGCTGAGCGCACGTGTCAGGCTGCGGGCGGGGAGGCGTTGCCCGCATGGAGAGCAGCAGCAGTGACGGCCGCGTGGGGAAGGAGACGGGTCCACCTGCAGGGAGGGGCTGCAGCCGGGCTTGGGCCGGCAGGGCTGTGCCGTTGGACGGGGACGGGCGCGGGCACGTGTTATGTGGTTACTGGGTACACTGTGCAGTTATGACTCGTGCGCCTGTCTGTTGGTGTGTTGCATTTAACAACAAAACAAGCATTAGAGGTAAGAGTGCACTTTGTTCTCTCATTTGCTTTTTTCTGCTTAACTCAGGTGCAAATCACCAGCCACTGTCCAGCTCTGGTCCCAGCGGCCTGGACTGCCACAGCCTCGCCACCTCTGGCCGCAGCCACCCATGCCCACGCCAAGGCTCTCACCCCGCGTCACCCAGGCCAGGCAGTGCCCTCCAGGGGGAGCTGCCACCTCACTGCCGCTTCCTGCCTCCCCGGTGCAGAAATAACCCTGGTGTCAGCCACCCCCACGTGTGTCTGGGCTTCCCTCCCAACACACGCAGAGAGAAGCTGAGTAATGGGGTGTCACTGTCATCCCGGGGGTCCCACTGATCTGCCAGCACCCGCAGCGGGATCCCTGCGCGGCCAACAGGAAGCAGCGATCAGGCCCTGCTGCGCTGATCAATAATTAATCTGGACATTAAAAAGCATTTTCTTTGCCTGACAGGGAGGGGATCACTGAAGTTGCCGGGAGCCCTGGGGTCATTTTTCTCCTTCCTCCTTCCGTGGGGGTAGAAGGGAGAGCCTGGGGCTGCCGGCATGGGTGGGATTCTCACTGCCCTTCTCTCCCAGGCCAAGAGCTGCAACAGACACCACCAGCCCCAGCCCCAGGCCCGTCTCCCCCAGGATGCCTCAGCCCCGCCCCACAGGACCTGCCAACTGCCCCTGCCCTACCCCCGCAGCCCTCAGTGCCCAGCTCGGAGGCCACCTCCACCCGGGTGCCAGGCTCTCCCCAGCACCCCCAGGGGGGCTGTGTGTTCTCCATACGCCTACCCAGCCTGCTGGCGGTGCCCACGGCCCTGCCTACACCCGTGCTGTGGCCCGCCGACCCATCCAAAATAACTTGGGCATTGGAGGTCACTTTGGGGCCACCAGCTTGAGCCAAAGGGCTTGAGACATGTCATCAAGATGCCCAGACACCCAGCCAGCTTGCAATAAATCCACTAACCCCAGGCTTCTCACCTGGACGCTGTCCTGCAGGGACACTAACCCCAGGCTTCTCACCTGTCCCACATGTGGCTTTGGTCTTTGAAAAATACCTGGTGGCATTCCCCAGAGCCCACCCAGTCCCAGCCCCAGCCAGTCGGAAAGGGTAGGAGCAATTGCTCCTTATACATAAGGTGAACGGAGGCCAAAGGAGAAAGCTCCTTCGAAGACAGCACTGCGGGCTCCCCAGGGTGTCTCCAGTCAAGCCAAGGAAACCCGCCCCTTCCCAGAGGGGCAGACGTGTCCACTGCAGCCCCCGCCCCCCGCAGAGGAGTGGCTGCGGTGTGGGCAGAAGTCACAGGGCATCTAGCAAGTGCCACCACACCCCACGGGGCCCCAAGGGCAAACTTGGCCCAGCCCCTTCTCAGGCCGGGCTGTCTCTGTCCTCGCTGCAGCTCACACCTGGTGCCCCCACAGCCCCGGCTCCGACCCTGGAGAGGTCTCCCCTCCCCACTGCTGCTGCCTGTCACTCACAGATGGCCTCAGCACCTGGGTCACTGACCAGTAGGGGCTGAACTGTGCCCCCCAAAATTCATAAGTTGAAGCCCTGACCCCCTGGACCCTAGAACGTGACTGTGTGTCGCGACGGGGACTTTAAAGAGCTGATTAAGTTAAATGAGGTCGCTAGGGTGGGCTGTCATCCGATCTGACTGATGTCAGAAAGAGGGGACTAGGACACAGACAGGCACAGAGGGACGACCGCAAGAGGACACAGGGAGAAGGCGGCTGTCTGCACGCCAAGGGGAAAGGCAGAAGGGGCCTGCCTGCCTCCACACAGCCCCTCGCCCCAGCGGACCCCGCAGCAGGCACCGCGGCGTCACGCCTTGACTCTCGAGCTGTCCCCTTGCAGCAGCCGCCCACCCCACAGGCCTGACTGGAGCAGGCGGCACCCAAAACTCTGGTGGTGGGGAGACACGTGTGCCCTCGGTCCCACAGACAAGTGCCAGCACGCGGAGCCCAGGGGGCTGAGCCACTCGGCCCAGGACCCCACTGCAGAGCTGGTAGCCAGATGAGCAGCCTCCGGCACAGGCTGGACTTGGGCGGTCAACAGAGGCAAGTATGGAATTAGCATTATCAGATCTCTCTGGGCTGGGAACAAAACCACATGACCTGACAAGGTGACAATGAAAATGATGACAATGACAGGGAAAATAACTATTATTACAATAACCATGGTTATTACAATAACCATTACAACGGTAATGGGATATGATAGTGATGATGGTGGC